>JAFFZH010007020.1:0-19602 GCA_018420115.1 Euura saliciscinereae
CCCCCCGCCCCCGAATACCCCCCCGGCGACCCGCACCCCTTCCCTCCACCGCGCGCTTCCGATCTCCCCCCGCCCCCCCCCCCCCCCCGAGCGCAACGGTTTTCGTGACGTCACATGTAACGCGTAACAAACCCCACCCCCGCCAACGCTCAGTAAGGAATGTTTTTCAAACCTTCAAAACTAAATCAATTTCGTGTATTTTTTAACAGGCTGACTGGGTCACGATGAACTATGTTCCTTTTGGAGAAAAAGCTTTGTCAATGGTACTCAATCTGTATCAGAAGACTGCCCACGAACCTGCAGTCATCGAAGGGGAAGTTCTAATGCACATCATACAAGCTTTACACGTTCCGTTATCTATGAAATACAATTGCCCATCGCCTACGACGTGGAAACTCGCTGTTACAAGTCTTCTGGCTGTATTACACACGGGTCTGCCTTTTGCTAGAACTTATCCGGAACAGTTTGCAACCATGTGGACAGAACTGGCTGATACTTTGGACGATTTTCTGTTCCCTAAAAGGTGATTTTTCTACTAGTCACCCAAAGGTCGTAGGATCATCTATTAAAATGAAAATTGATATAGGTAAATTTATCTAATTATTTTATTCGATAGCGCGATAACGACAGAGCGAGGTGCCGAGGAAATTCAGGCAGATGAAGCTGTGGATTGCCAAGTTATGGAATTGTTGAGAGATGAAGTGTTACCCCATTCCCAACACGTGCCTCACCAATTTATTCTCAGAGTAGTTATGCTCCTCAACAAAGGCTCTATTCACTCCGCAACGACGACTACCAATATTGGTAAAGATATCGATTCACATTTTAGTTCTATATTTCATCTATTTAATTTCCATGAAAGATGTGCGTAAAGATTGTGAGCTCCTTCGTTCATCAATTTTCAGAAAATAGCACCGAGACCAAACTGCGGGAGGAATTCGCCAAAACTTGCTTCGAAACACTTCTGCAGTTTTCTTTGCTGGATGGACTGAACACTGAAATAGACATGGCAAACACCGAAAATTCAGTTACAGATGAGGGAGGAGTTGCTGGACGACTAGCTGTAACCGCTCTACTCCATAGGTTTCAGGAGGTGCTGCGTCGTTACATAGAAGACGAAAGACGCAGTGGAAAATGTCCTTTGCCAAGGTAATGTGAATCCGTTTTTCCTGACCATCAAACATTGGCCATGTTCCTGTTAAGAAGTCAATGATAGCCCTCAATTTCAATTGCGTTTTCAATCACATAATTTTTCAGACCTGGCAATGGTTTCACATTGCCTTCATCAAACGAACAGAGATCTTTGCGATAGACCCAGTATCACTTTAGTTTTTCCTTCTAAATTAAAAGTAAAGAGCATTTTGAAGTTTGAAAAAATCATGCATGCCAATCACCCTTTTTGAATAAATTTCGAAATTTATACACGCCTTGGACCGTCAGTGATTGGCGTTATAAGTGTTGATTATGAAACCATTTTCTAGGTACAGATTGTCGGAAATTTCATTCGTATTAAAAGCCGTAGCGACATTGGTGATCTCGCTGAAAAAAGCACCTCCCAATAAAGGTGATTCAATAATTCTAAAAGTCTCAACTAATGAACACGCATATAGATTTACATCTGATGCATCGTTATGTCTTTTCAGTTGAGAGATCGGTTTGGGAGCAGTTGATAGGCTTGTATCCATATCTTGTGGAGTGCACGGTCGCTACTGCATCTGGCCAGGTTTCGCGCTCACTGCGAGAAGCGCTTCTTCAGTATCATGACTTACTGCGATCGCCGACAAGCAGTTTACTAACGTCCAACGGTGTCTGACCTATACATTCATTTATCACAGACTTATCATCAACTCACCATACCTCCGCATTAAAAGTGAACAGCCAGTCGCTTATTCAGCTGGACTCTATTCAATTACAGGAATAGATTGGTGTTTATGTTTTTTGGTAACTCGCGATCAACGATCATTCCTAGATTATGAAAAAACTTTACATGAGAACGAAAGATTTTTAGTCAATTATAGTTGATTGTGATTAGAATTATCATTTTTTGAATACACTCTTCTTCCCTCTATGCAAAAAAAAAAAAAAAAAAAATTATCCTCCGTAGTTCTCCGTGTATTCAAGATAATTATGTCACAAGGAAAGATAACGAACACTCGTATATGCGAAACGTTGAAATATGAAAGTGAAAAAAAAAATGCGCTGAAGAAATATGTTTAAGTGTCTGGAGATGTGGTGAAGCCTGTAACAAATTCCACTCAACAGTATTTATAGGTAATTCAACGTAGTCAAGTCAATTCGACCTAGGTATGGACAGATAGGAGTGTTCCACAATGATAAATTTTTGTTCGCCAATATTATCATAAAAATCTAACATAATAATCAATTTTATTTCCACACATACGTGCAATGTGATATCAATTAGAATAGTATTAAGCTATTGATTTATGGTTGTGTGAGTGTCACGCCATGTAGAATTCCTTCGCAAGATATAAGTTGTAGTTTTTGGCTAATCAATAAGTTAATCATGTTGTAAGAATTTTTTAAATCCCGGTTGCACTCGTGCCGACGAGTTACTTTCATAAGACTGCCTTGTTCAATTTCGCTTATCCAGGTGGCTATATTGGTACTTTAGTCCGATCTTTTTTTTTCATTGGAAAGAAAGATGCTTTCAAACTACATGTTTGTTCACCCTGTGTAGATATCGAGTGATGAGATACGTTTACTTGTAGTTCCAATGCAGCAGCAATCGCGATGCTCACGAAACAAGAGGTTCCATGCGGCAGAAACGGGAACTATTCAAAAGAGTCCTCTTTTAAACTCCATACGCTAAAGTATGCGAAATCGGCCCAGTATTTTGGACAATCTTTGAAAAAATTATGATTCTTTTCACGTACTTTGAACACACCGAGAGATAAACATTTTTGCACCGGTGGGATTATGTCAAAAAATGTTTTTTAAACCGGATTATTTGCTACTTTGATTTCTGAAGACTATTTCCAGACAATATGACGGTCCGATGCTAGTAGTAGTAGTACCGCCATGGGTCATGAGCATCGCGAATCAGTATGGTATTATCTAGAGTGCAGACAGTGTGCAATAAACCATTTATATTAACAATAAGTATAATACTGTAAATAAATTGCAGTGGCAATTTAAGAATGCGGAAACAACTTTTTCAAGTTGGGTTTATGTACATATACTACATTGATGATAATTTACTGGAACTTTTTAGTATAATAATGTAAGTAGATGATTTTACATAATTGTTCACATTATTATCTATATTGTAATCGTCAAATATAAATAACACTGTGGGAGCATAAATTGCCATAATGTAAATAAAGTAGAAGTCTTTCGATGCAACCTCAGCATTTCTAATCATTATTCATACATTTTCGATACTGAATAGAAATTTCTCGGCTACTGTTTCCACAGCAAACGCTTTTTTCGGGCTCTGATTCATATCATGAAAAAGTCTGCTCTGAGTTACAGTACACGTAGTCAATTGGACGACGTAAACGGAGATGTGAAGAGTTCGATTAATTTATGGAATACATTTCATATCAGATGTTTGATTCATGAGGATAGGAGGTATCATCGTGATAGGGCGCAATAAAATTGATAACAATTTGAAAAAATTGAGCCTACAGTGGGCTGTTGTAATTTTATCAACATTTCATTCAAAATTTCAGTATATACCGAGAAGAAGATAATGTTATGTAAAAAATTTAAGTGACGGAAGAGTATTTCCTGAGCGCTGAATTAGTTTTTCACTTACACTTAATTTCTGTACCATGGCCTCGGTCTCAAGAAAAATAATGTTGACCTCTGATAGTTACTTTACTTAGTCCCATCCGTTATTCTGAAACGTATAAATCGTTTAAGTCACGATCTATTTATTCAAAACAAATCGATAGAATTACATACCTTTCGTTAGAATGATGGCTGTACGAGATGGGATATAGACGTACAGTCTGTGTTGACGATCGGCAAAGGGTTCTGGCTTGCTAAAATGCTGGACGCTCATATCGATTCGATTTCCTCCACCAAATTGACTGTCGTCACTGCTGAGTATTGTCCGGTAAACTCCTGGTTCATTGACTCCGATGGCATAGTCGGGGAAAGACTTGGTAGGATGGAAATTGAAGACAAAGGTCAGACCTGCTCTGTCGAAAACTACCACCTTGTCATCCTCGTGCTTCCAGCTCACGTAACCCTGTGAAAACCGTGGACCGTATTCAATGAATCAATATAAACTAGAATATTTGGAGCTCAAGTTGCAATAGATTCATTTCATGACCGTAGATTTTGTCGATGTTCCGGCCATCATCAGGATTTTAAAATAACAACAATGTTACTTCAAAATCCTTACGTTCACGAAACAACATATTAGGTCATTAAGAAAGAATTCTCCCCCCCTGTTTTTTAATGAACAATGCGTACAGGGTGTGCGTGTAGCCAGCCATATTTTTCTTCCAGGTGATTCACTTCTCTATCCCAATTGTTCATGTATTTGTATTTGAGTATCGGGTCATCGACGAGATTCCACTGACGCCTTGCGTAATGATAACTATCTCCATTTCCAGCCCGAGGGAAATCCAGCCACTCAGGGTGCCCAAACTCGTTTCCTGGAAAAAAAAAGGAAAAACTACACGCTCAGCAGTGGAGAACATGATGTATACAGCGTAACTAACCCATGAAGTTGAGATAGGCTTCACCACCGAGCCCGTGAGTAATAAGAGTGATAAGATTATGGAGCGCAATCCCACGTGCGACGAGGTCGCTCGGAGGACTGAGCTCGCTCATATGAGTATACATCTCTTTGTCCATCAACCAGAAGGCAATTGTCTTGTCACCGACGAGCGCCTGGTCGTGTGACTCTGAATAAGCCACAGTCTTTTCCATCCATCGTCGATTGCTCAGTGTCCAACATATCTCCCCCATCTTCCAATCCTCGTCCTTAGATTCTTTCAGCAATTTTATCCACTTGTCGGGAAGTGCCATTGCCAAACGATAGTCAAAACCGACTCCGCCCTCCGCAACTGGTCTGAATAAACACAGATTATGTCGAATGGGTTTGGTAAACAACATTGAGAGCATTATAATACCTGCACATTGCAGGCATTCCACTAACGTCCTCGGCAATGGTTATCATCTCAGGATAAAGTTGATGCAACATGTAATTGGCAACCATTAAGTAAACGACTCCTTCTACGTCAACATTGAGCCCATAGTACTCGTCGTAATGACCACTAAATCCTTCGCCAGCTCCCCTGGAGTGATACAGCATCGAAGTCACACCATCAAACCTGCTCGAAGTAATTTGATCAGTGCATATTGACGGAACCTGGTAGAAGTAAGCACTTGGAACGCGAAAAAACTTTTTACCTAAACCCATCGAATGCAAATTCTTCGGCATACCATCGCAGATTGGATAGTAAAAATCTCATGACTTCAAATTCTGCATAATTGAAAAGACGACTACCCCACAAAGGGTGGTCGCCTCTAGAGCCTGAGTGGAAGAAGCAAGAGTCGGTACCATCGAATTCATTCAAGCCATCCAACGTATTCTTTGAAGCATGAGAATGAACAATATCCAAAAGAACCACTAGACCGTGCTTGTGAGCTTCGTCTATCAATTCTTTCAGCTCTTCAGGGGTTCCATAGCGTGAGGATGTCCCAAAAAATGATGTCACCTTACAAATAAGAACAAAGCAAAATTTAGTCAGGCGTTTTTTTTTTTGGAGTTGTGGTAATGCGTTTACAGCACTTTGGTCTCTTGTATCTCATTGGATGGATTGGATATGTTTAACTGAAAAATCGTTGTACATAAGGACACAAAGAATTTAAGCGCACTGGTTGGAGTATTTTCACTGAAATCTGACGAGAAAAGTTGGAAAACTTCAATTTTTCAGTGGAATGTTCATTCTCTTTGAAGACGCTCAATTTTACGGAACAGTCCCCATCGGTAATCCTTTTTAGTCCGAGGAATGGGTTACAGTGTAAGACTGGAATTCGTATAATTACCTGATATCCGAAGCTAGCGTAATAAGCGTGTTCCATGATCGCCATCAGCTGGATAGTGTTGTACCCCTGTTTAACAATTCTGGGAATTATGTTTTTGGCAAATTCCAAATACGTTCCAACACGCAGTTCCTGAGTAGCTATTCCCACGTGGCACTCATAGATTCGCAGACTTTCAGGTCTCTTCGGTTTCGGGTATTTAAACTTGAAGATCTAAACAAACGGTATTTTTCTCATCAAGTTTGTGCCCAATTTGATCCATAAATTTCACTTTGGTCAAGTACCGATAATTGTATCACACTATTTCAGGTTTCGGTTCCAATTAAGGAAATTTACTGGTGGTCAAATTTCGTTGTGTGTACCTTATCAGAAGCTGGATTCCAAATTCTTTGCTTGAAAGTGGTACCTTCGGAACGATTCGGCGGCTGCGTAACGTACGATGCCCATGGGCTCAGCCTCTCCAACAGCTCACCGTTGTTATTTCTGACTATGATTTTTACCTCTGACAGATGCTGTATGGGACTTGAACCATCCGGGTTTGCATCCAGTTTCAACTCCCATTTCCCATAGTCAATCTTTTTGTACGGAGTTCTTGTGCGATCCCAGCCATCTATGTTATCAGATTTAAACAATTACGATTCATTTTGATGACTCTCGAAGATCAATAAAACTTTCTATCCAGTATATTGAGAATTTTCTCAAAGAACGATAGAGTGACCACTAGGTAAGCGCTAGTGTCGAATCTAAGGAATATTCGAATTCCGAGTTTCAATAGCACAAAATCTAATGTATATCTGAGTTTTTAACGAGTACCATCGAAATAATTGCATCGAACTCTACGATTCACCTGACATTATCAACAATAAACACGACAAATAGTACATTGTGTATCAAGGGCGCAAAGAACTATTTTTCGAGTGTGAAATTTGCAGCACGAGCCGAAGGCGAGTATGCTGCAATCACACTCGCCAAAATAGCCTTGTGCCCGTGATGCACACGATTTTTTTCTCAACACCTGGTCGGCAAAAATGCCTCTTTTCAGACCGAGTGAGCGGGCGGAAAACAGGATTTTGCGCCCTAGGGCAGGAAAAAGTCTCTTTCGCCCGCTTTTAGCGGGCGCGAAGGACTTTTCCGCCCGAGGGCCGAAAAGATCTGTTTTGCGCCCGCCCAAGGAGTATGAAAAGTGGCATTTTGCGACCGGGTGTGAGAAAAAGTGTTTTGTTTGTCCCTGCCGGCGACACTAGCGCTCAATTGAACCGTGTTGATAAAATTGAGATGTGGTCGAAAATTGTTCACACATTTCTTATCATTTAGAAATAATTCTGATCATTTCAGCAATTTGGATCACAGAATGTCTGTCCAAAATTGAATGATAAAGTCATGTGAATTTTATGCAACGAAATCAGTGGAAGCTTTAAAATTGTATCGAACCTCTCAACCAAACAAGGAATAGATAAGAATTCCTTACTAAAATCGCCAGTTAGGAAGAGTTCTTTAGCTCCCGGGGCCCATTCTAACGCCGACACACTGTTATCCGGATTCACGTGTATTCCGAATCGTTTATACCCCGTTGAAAAGTGGTCTAAATTCTTTTCAGCTGTCTCGATTTTCTCCAAATAATCCTGAAATATTGCATACCTAAAAAGAAATATGATAAATTTATTGAAAAAAGTTTTATGCAAGAAAATCAATTAATATTCATTCAATTCATCTATTCTACACTTCGTCCTAATTGACACAGATTTATCAATGAACTTTCGACTTTTGACACAAACTACAGCGTGAATTCTGTGATTAGATTACTTAGATTACCGTTTATCTTCCAAGAGCCTGTAAGTATGTTGATTACTCAAAACTCGTTATGTCTACAATAAAATCATCATAAAATTGAAACTCTGAGCAAGCATTTTTGTTGTGAGATTATCCCTTTTTTTTCGTATGTGATACGGAGATCGGTGTAATTGCATATATCGCTCCATGTTTGATGATAAAGTTAATCTATTATAAGAACGGTTACATAAAATTTATCATTATACTTATAATATACAGTAGAACCCCGATTATCCGAACCAATTGCGCCGAAACCTCGTAGTCTTGATAACAGAGAGTTTGGATAATCGAAGTTCTGCGTACGTACAGAATATTATATCACATATGCATCAAGAGAGGTAAAATGGGGATCGAATTTAATACAATTTTTCTGATAATCTGTATACAAATTCACGATCGGTTCGTGTATACAATGTGACAAAATCTGTATGGACTTTTAAAACGGCCACAGGATGTTCTCTTATCTTCAGATATTCATCGATGCTATTATTACCAATACGTTTTCCTGATATTAGTCTGATATAGTATTACTTAATCCCAATGTCGACGTCACGTGTTCGTGTGTGATTAATCGCTTGTTACAATGCATACAAACACGAGTTAGCGTAGTGAGAATAAAATAATTTGCGCATGATCCGAACACTGGTCTTGCGATTCAGTTGTTATTTACAAAGATTCGGGTGTTGGCATAAAGAACGAGGAATGAGATGATGTCGTGGAGAAATATGATTTTTACTGAATGAAATAATGCATACGAATTGAAAAGTCTATCGGTATAATTTGTAGGTATAAATAAGGGGTAAAAAGTTCATAAGACCTTTTTCGAATCTCCTTCTCGTACGGCGCCAAGTACGGATCTCTGTCCAAGAGAGCCTTCAATTCAGGTACTTCGACCTGCATCGGGTCCATCGCTGACCATTTTCCACCCATTACAACGTATTTCTTTATTTGGTAGACCCGGAGTTCGACAATTCAACGACTTAAGTTACGAGAATTATTCGATACCAACTCATGCTACTCTGCCTCAGACCGGCTCAAATACGAATGACATGTCAAGGTGATTCCCCCGCACCCCGCAATTCGGTTCGTACAAGTCTACCAGTCAAATCATAGAAGTATGGATGGTAGAGAGGAGGACTTACCGCTAAATACATTATCGCACTGATATACACAACTCGAAAGAATTACAGTTCCAATTCTCGACACGTGTGGCGTTTGTGCAGCTAATTCTAGCCCACGAGCTTATGGACGGAGCAATCCCTTGGGCTGGATTTTCATTGGCAGTATTTTGACGCGCAGCAAAATACTACCGTAGGCTCATTGGTCGTCGATCGAGTGGCTGAAGCATGTCGTCTGCTGCTCGCAGGAGCCACGTGATCAACGACCAATGGGCTACGGCAGTATTTTGCTGCGCGTCATGCCGAGTCCACAATGGGGCAAAATCGACGGGCGTTCGACGTGTACGTGCTGACGTCACCCATAAGATTTTTCTGGGTGACGTCAGAACGTCCGCGTACATTCGACGCCCGTATGGCCCCATTGTGGACTCACCATCGAAATGTATATCAAAAAGTTTTCTGAATTGGCCGCTAAAGTTCTGGCGTTGGTAGTAGGATAGTTCACGGTCGGAGTATAAACAATGTTTCTAACCTCAAAATACGTAGTGTTTGGAGCAGCACGCTTCTAATATTCTTGCTTATGCCAGCTCATTCTATTATATTGGATTAGGAAAGCACCAGTACAATTATCGAGAAAATTTGAATTTCAGAAAAAAGGTCGTAGTTCAAAGGAAAATGTTTAAACTTGTCACCGATTAGATTCACATTACGTCCAAATTCCGTTACTGTTTGAAATGTATTCATAAATCATATTATTATCATTGCAATGTTTATGATTGATACAGCACTTTGAAATTGGTATATCTCTGATTTTATTATTTGTCAATTGGTAATGCGTATGAAACTTCACATTCATCTCATGAAATAAATATTACATACATATGGGGTATTCCACGCCAACTCGACCAGTGTTAAACCCTGACCATCTCAAAATCATTCCATGTTTTTTTCTAACATTCTACTTAGTAAAAAACGCGTCCTAATTTTTTTCAGATTTTTTCATCAAACCGTTAATTTGTTATGAATTTTTGAAGTTGATTGAGAATGCCCTTTTTTAAAAGTCTCAAAAAATTCTCAAAAATCCAGTGGATGACACAAAACAGCTCCTGTTTAGGAAAACGTGGGCCGAATTTTTTTCTATTTTTTTTCTTTCAATTCGGAATTTTCTTTCTTACATCACAAATAGCAATGAACCGAGATAGGTATGGATTCGATACTTGCTTGAGCATGCTCCAGTCATTCTTTACTCTTCTTTACCGACCGTACCCGGTTTTCACTTGTTTTCACTGATAGCAAAGCCTACGCGCCACGAGCGCGGAAAAGGAACCAACAGCGCAATTCTGGATGGAATTCCGAAGATGTATATCGGAAAATTTCTTTGTTTCATGCAACAATGAAGACGTATTCTTGAAAACTGCACAAAATGGTAATTGTCGATGTCAAGCGGTGATTGTGAGTTTCGCCCGTTCATCATGGCCGCGACCACCGCTTGACATCGACAATTACCATTTTGTGCAGTTTTCAAGAATACGCCTTCATTGTTGCATGAAACAAAGAAGTTTTCCGAAATATATCTTCGGAATTCCATCTAGAATTGCGCTGTTGGTTCCTTTTCCGCGCCCGTGACGCGTAGGCTTTGCTATCAGTGAAAACAAGTGAAAACCGGGTACGGTCGGTAAAGAAGAGTAAAGAGATCAAATGAAAAAATTGTTACAGGGTATAGGAAAATTATAGTAATAAGTTATTAAATGAACAGCACATAGTATACGCCACTGGGCTGAAGTAACATTTATTGACAAGAATGGGGCAAAACTTATGATAATACACAAAGCGTAAGTTTGACACATTGTACTACTGTTAACCCTTGTGATTATACGCGATCTAAACAACAACCCCGTATCTATTATACCCAACTCCCGTGCAAATTACATTAGCTCAGAATAAACTGAGCGAATAAAAAATTATCTAAATACAGAATCAATAAAATAGAGACTGCTACTCGGACTATCAGGTTTAGAGCACAATAAATTAATAATTATTTAAATAACAATAAATCAACAAGTTGATTATACACAGTGCCATAGACACCCCCTCCCCCCTATCTGCCATGTTTTTTCCGCTTATTCGTGTTATCCAATGGGTAGAGAATCATCGAATACAGTCCGACCTCTCAATAAGAACACCAAATCCCCCAAGGGGAAGTGCTCGCTGACTCTCTCTGCCTCTATTTTTTTGCCAAGCCATCCTGAGCTAGGCGGAGTGTGAGAACCGCTCGAGCGGAAAACTGTGGAAACGTTTTCATTTCCGGCGGTTTTATCGGGAGGTCAGACGTTGTATTTCTCGACGCGCGCAACCTTATCGCCAATTATCTGTTCTGTAGCGGTGCTTCGTATGAGGGATTCCATTTTTACGTCTCTTTCTTATACAATGGCGAAAGTAACGTATACAGGTACAGTCGAATGGTATTAAGTTATACCCTCACAACGGAAAAAGAATTCCTTTTTACGGCACAGGCATTAAAAAGTCACTTTTTGACGCCTGTTTTCGTTCCGGCAAGTGGCACTTTGTACCGCTAAGTTCAAAGTTGCGGTATAAAGTATTTATTCCGCAATTTTGATGCGCAGTTCGAAGTGCGCATGTCAAAGTTGTGGAATAAAGTCTTTATACCGCAGGTTCCCCCCTCTCTACTACCTTTTGCAGCAGCTCCCATACGCAGTTCGTGCGGAACTCAACTGGCGTCAAAGTGAATATCAATGCCTTTTCCGTAAAAAATATTGTATGGGGCGCGCGCAGAAAGTAACTGTTCAGCAAGGTTATGTTTTTCGAACAAGCCGTTGGTTTTACCTGGCGAGCCTTGTAAAGCAACGGCGAGTAAACAGTTACTTTCTGCGCATGCCACATAAATATCTATTTCGAGTTTCAAAAATATTCTAAGACGTGTTTCTCTCTCTTTCTCTCCATGTTGTGATAGTCTCGTTTTCTATACGTTTCTAAATGCTTACAATGTATATTCTTGCTATAACAATCGAAAATAATTGTGTACACGTATAGAGAGAGTTGGATGAGGTGCGCGGACTCGAAGAGCATCTACATTTCTATACCTACTCTGATTGCTGCGTAAAGCTTCGGGTATAATATGGGAATAAGTCCCTGGATGGATCGTGGAGCGAAAGGATTGGCACTAGGGTCTGTTAAGCAATTGGTATAATTAAATAATTGGAGGGTTGTGCGACATACGAGGAGGGTTTGAATAACATAATTAGCTACGGATAAATGTGAAAATTCTACGCTTGTTCGGAACGGCGCCTCCTCCCCGGTCCACCAGCATAGTTGGCAGCTGCCAATCCCATCAGATGTTTCGCGGCTTGAGATCCGCTGAAACCCCTGCTGAGCCCTAAGTCAAGACCACGTTTCGAGCTGAAATGAAAAATTTTATTGTCCTTTATTTGTGTTTTGTTTTCAACTTCGAAAAAGAAGGGCGTGAAACGGAAACTCAAATAATCAAGTTCATTGTATTCAAAATTGTAAACTTACTTCGCAAGTTCATGGGTATGGATGATACTCTGACCAAGACGCGCCAAGACCTCCAGCATAACTTCGGGATCCTCTTCTTCTAGCTGGTTCCAGTAGCTCTGAGGGCTGTGGTTGAAAATTTAACATAAATTGATATACGTATGTGCATAGTTGGAAATAATCTGTGTAAATGTACAATTTTTTAGGTGTGCAAATTTTTGTGGCAAGTTTTAACAATTCTTTTGAGTTGTTTCAACATTTCCTTGTTCAGTCAATGCAGCAAAAAGTGTTGACGAGAAATTTAACACAAAAGCCACTCATTTGAACACAACAATCTCGTTCGCTTATGGATCATGCAACACATCATTTAATGTCAAAATTTACTACTGAAAAGTGTTGAAATGATGGTCAAACAAAAATGGCCGCGGTTGTCGGATTTAGCTTGTCACTGGCGATTTGTGTGAAGGCTTACGCGAGGGCCTCTATTTTTTACAGAATACCGCAAGTTTGTCATAACACAGTTGCTTCCGATGAAATTATTGTTAATTCTATGAATAAATTATTAATTTCGTGCCACTGAATAAAAACCGTGGAAGAAGAATAATTTTGGTGAAAATGAAAAGTTGAGTTTTTACTGGATCTCAACGTTTTGAGGTCCAGAGAATCATCTCCAACTATTTTGAGTGTGACGTCTGGGTGTGTGTATGATTGTATGTATGAGGCTAAATTTTTGTCCTACGATATCTCGAGAACTAGAGCGCGGATTTCGATCAAATTCAGTTCAATCAACGCGGTTTTTCGAAACGTAGAACTGATTAGATTTTGGCTTCGATCGGTTCGGTACTTTTCGAATTATTTGAATAACGAAATTCTAATAAATACAATAAAAATTACGATATCTTGAGAACGGATCAACGGATTTGAAGGAAATTTGATAAGTCAGTTTTCCAAAATTTCATTTCGGCGTATGCTTCGATATGCTGCAAATAAAAAAAAAAAACTAAAAACATTTAGCTTTTGGTGAAAATTAGTACTCGAAAGTTTTTTGGGTCACTAAACACGAATTTGAAGCCAGATTTGAGAAATTAAACATGGCCGATCCAATTCGCTGGGAAAAACACTGAAAACATTCGGAAATTGGTACTTGAAGGGTTTGGAACCGCTGTTCAAGAATCTGAGGTGGTCAAATTTGCAAAATTCAAAACAGTTGGAAACAAAAAAATAACGGGAAGTTCGAAGGCTGCGGCTCAGAGTCATCCCAAACCCGCTTGTTTCTGATAAATAGTGTCACATACAAAGACATTCGATCGAATTGGATTCAAGTCAAGATTGAAACGCATGTCTTCAGGGTCTGACGCCTCGACTGCATGCGAGAAACCATCTTGAATCTGTCTAGACGGAAGTTTATGGTTCTCATCAGAGAAATCGATTCCCGCATCACTTCTGTAATTGAACCTTCGCGAGAGGATATTAACTTTTTTTTAAACTTTTTCCTGCATGTTCAAGGCTTTGAATATTGCACCCAGTTTTATTGTCGTTGAATAAGTATCAAATTGGCGTAAAAGGGGTAACGGATCTCACGTGTAAGGAGCCGCTTCCACCGTTGGTAGCGAGGTTGAAAACATATAAACGATTGCGACTCCAAGCAGCATCCAGGAAACAGCAATTTGTCTCTGCATCTTTGTTACTTCTTCAACTTCAGATCTGCGACTGCAGAAAATTTTGATCACCTTGAACAAAGAAAAAACACCAAATTTTTTATTTTCATCAAATTATTTGATTATTTCTACTAGATGTGAGGAGGAACGTGACTTCTCAATTCGTACGTGCATATTATGACCAGAATAGAATTTTAGTGAATAGAAATGTATCTGATTGTACAAAATACTATATTGGCTCTAATACTGAGCTGAAAATAATAGTGATAGAATTTAAAAAAGTGAAACACCAGAAAATAAAATAGGGATTAGAGATCCGTCTGTGCCGAAATAGCTCAACTGAAAACCAGGCTTACTATTATCTTCGAAACTGGGTCACATAAAGAAACGTCAATGGACTCCTGGGGCAAAATTGGCTATCTCGCTTGAAAATTCGTCTGGAATTAATTCCCTCTGAATTCCCTTGAACTTGTCAATATTTCCCGCAGTCTTTCTATGCGCAGTAAAAAGCAACAGGTTTCATTCCTTCGATAGACATGTTTGTGAAAGAATGGACACATCATGAAAATTAGTGATTTCGATTAAAATGCAGATGCATAAATTTTCAACAAATGTTCTTCATTCATTTATTCAGTTATGGTTTTTTTATAATCATCAGACCTCTGAAGTAGTGAACAGAAACGAACTATTTCTGTGGAAATGAACTTGAACATTAGTTTGCCTGAGGGGTATTGTGCAGAAGTGCAATTCTAGCGTCACGACGGCTCGTTGATCAGATTGAGGCCACGCGTCCCTCGGGCAATGCATTCTACAGACAGAGAAGCCCCCACGTCATACCTATGTGGGGTACTTGATTCGACAAAGTTTGGCCTCTGTAAGGCCGACACAAATTATGTATATGTTCCAGCATGTAGAGAGGTTCCCTCAGTACACTGCCTAGTGATATCCCACAAGGCACGAAATATTTCATACTTCTATAACGTGAGAAACGTGTCATAAATAAAACACTATATCTTTGTATCATGTCAAGGTTTCGGTCCAATATGCGGATATACCTAGACACATTTCAGTTATATTCACATATGATCTTCGTTGAACGGGGACAGTTGTGACAGTTTGCGTTTTTGCTCTTACCGTGCCCAATTAACAATGGTCATACGAATGCCACTTATACCTTCACAAAGAGCATTCGATCACTGAGAAAATGGGACTAGGTAGGACTCTCTGAAATATATAGAAACAAAAGTACAGGCCCATCAAAAGATGCGGTCAAATGTCACAACTGACCCTGATCCCGGGGCAGTTGTGACAGTGAATGGGGTCAGTTGTAACACAAGGTTTTCACACAAAATCCAAATATCAATCACGATTGCGACATTCATCGAGGTCATTCTCATTCGGGAAATCTATTTGAACCAAGACATGTCATTCGAAAATGGTGTGGAGGGATATTTTTCCAGCTGTTTTCCGTTTATAACCTCGGCCTTAGCTTTTTAACAGGTTAAACCGTTATAACGGACTTGTTGTATTTTTTTCTACTCTTTTGAGGCATTCGAACATTGAGGAACTGAACTAAACATTTCCGTATCAAGTAAGCTGAGATGTTACAGTATTATCCCATATCAAAATGTTATAACTGACCCCTGTCACAACTGACCCCAAACGGTTTTCTTAACTTCCATGTGAAAATTTCGTTCATTTTCTCAATTCAATGACTCGGAAGACCGTCAGATCTGATCCAGAAATGTTCAAGGTAACGTATGGATGGAGAATATTCGATGTATATACCATAGAAATCTAGGTATCACTGTTCCAATGAAATCGTAAAAACTAACTTTGGGCCCCAAAATGACAACACACCCCTTGCAATGCGTCTATTTCACGCGGTGCAAGCTGGCATGTGGATAAGCATTTCCGGGCTGACTATATGGAAGAAATACTATAGGGACATGAACATACTTACTCTACTTTGAGAGATATTTGCGATGTAACAACTGACCCCGGTCTACCCTAAACAATAATACCCCACATAAGATAATACATGTTAATCTGTACGTCGCGTCGAACGTGCTCATAACTTCCTGAGATTCCAAAAAAATCTCCGTAGGACGTCTTGTCTTGAGGTGATTTGAAGAAGTGCCAAAGATTGGATTCACAAAGGAGCAAAAGAGAACGACAGAGAACGCATTCCCCGACACCTTACGCTATGAAAAAAAGGTTTTGAATTTAACACCATTTCAACACAGCAATCGAATACTATAGTGGTTCCCCCCGTTCTGCATATAATAACCACCAATTGGGGTTGTTTTTCAAAATTTACTCTGTTTAGTGTTGAATTTGACACCAAACGGGGTATATCACTGCAGAATCCGCGTATTTTTTACATCGTAAGTGAGGCAAAGAAAGTAAAGTTATGCTAACCCAAATTTTCATTGGTACCTATTTTATTCCCAACTTCCGAACTATGAGGTGAAATGTAAATACATTTTCTACCGCGCCACTCTGGATGATGTTCAAGGTAGTACCTATAGACTATCTAGTTGTCTCTGAAACTATTAAAACTTGAGGTAAATGTTACCAGCGCATGAACAGTATACGAAAAAGAATAGTACCCGCAGAGTCAGTTCTGCCCGAAAGTTAAATCCGTTTCTGGTCTCATTTCCTGGTCGATTTCACGCGACACAATCTTCTCACGAGTTATATGCTAGATAACTGTTAAATTTTTATGGAATTTGAGAGCCGCGAGGATATAATAACGTGTATGTATATCTGATAAAGGGCCCCACCCGACAAATGCGTTCGCCTTTTTGGAAGATATCAAGCTACCTCTACCCTGCAAAAGCAAACAGAACTATTGAATTACCTTCAATTCCAGTTACACCGCACCAAGTACTCTCAAATTTTTACTGTATATGTGCTGTCGCGCATGTTAGTGGACCAAGACACTCTACCCTACACCCCTTAATGAAAATTGATATTATCCACGAAAACTGACAGAAAATTCGATCCTAAAGGGGTAGGTGTAGGACAATTGGGGCGCTAAAATGTTATAGGGCAGGCATGTCAAACACGCGGCCCACAAGCACCGGAAATTTATGCATGGATTTCGTTTATTCAGTATAAAAGCAATCAAATTCTCACTTTGCTATTATTGCTATATACATATATCGTTACACCCTATACCCGTTTTGAGTTATTGCGTATCTAGTTATCTTCATAATTTAATACAATGCAGCCGAAAACGAACCTGCCTATTTCGAAACGTGAATTAAATGTGAACTCGGAGATCGATTCTCAAAAGGTTCTGTTCACTGGAACACCAAACGATGACTTTAATGTCTTGTTTGTAAATATTATATTTTTTAATTTGTCACGAAACTACGAGTGCTTCAAAAATGGGTTTGTCAGAAGTCGCTCGGTGGATAAAAAATCGTATAATGTCGATGAATGATGACCTCACTTTTGATGCGTACCTACTTGCAATTCCAGGGGCACTTCATTTCTCATGGTAAAACAAAACCTCAGAAAATCTCGAATTTGATTTGAAAGCACCGTTCGTGGCCATCACTGCACTATTTCTGGCCAGTTCTTCAAAGTTGGTTACTGAATTCTGGTTCTGATCTTATTAGTTCATTCGAAAGTTCGGTGTGACATCGAAAAATCAATTTTATTTTATCCAACAATGGAGTTTTTGAAATAACCGAATTTTCAAGAGCGTGCATTTCAGGTATGATTGTGGATTTTTCGGATTCTAGAACGTGCAATGAAAGCGTCATGGTTTCAGTTGAATAAAAAAAAAAAAAGTGTGATCAATCTACGCAATCAAATGTTGAGCTCGTTTAAAAATTGCACATTCAAAAGACACTGCGAATAAAATACTTCAACCCGATTATTTTTGGGTTTGCGGCCCCCGACAAGGTTCGAAGTTACTCATTTGGCCCAGAGGCTGCGATGAGTTTGACTTGCCTAGTATAGGAGATCAACTGTTAAAATGCAACAAAAATGCATACGACACGGAAACGCGTGCAAAACGGAAGTAACAACAATGCGGATGAAAAAAGTTTGCAAAAAATAATAGATGGCGAAAGACGAAAGATGGGAGAAGATTATGGATGGTCGATGTGTCAGATTGTGACTGATCCAAATGTATGTGTCCAAAGTTTGGAAAAAAAACAATAGATGGCGAAAGACGAAAGATGGGAAAAGATTATGGATGGTTGATGTGTCAGATTGTTACCGCGATCCTCGATCTGTCAGACTTAGGATTTTTTTTAACTTCATTCCATTATTAAAGGTATCACAGAATTATGGTAAAATTTTTAGCCACCCCTTTTTTTTATCTTCGTTGGCAATACATTATTGAAAAATTTTTTTTACGAACAATGACATTTTTCGTTACCGGGACCTTATTGAAATTAATTACGTACGCCAAATACTAATACTAAACAGTTCAGAAACAGCCCCGATGACATAGAATAATTCTATTGTTTCCAAAAATATTTTCAATAATTTATTGCCGGCGAACGAAAAAAAAGGGGTGGCTGAAAATTTTACTACCTTCTTGTGACACCTTTAACTATGTTCAGTAAAATTTTCAAGTAAATCGAGCAGACCCTAAGAAAATTCCTTTAATCGCGCCTCACGGGATATCAAAAACCAATCAGAGTCCAAAACCCCGGAAAAATCGTTGCAAGGTAGTAAGGAACGAGATTTTAGACGAACGTCAAATTCGACGATTCTCAGCCGAAACCTGTCTCGCTTCGCATGGAATCCCCCAAATACATATACCTCCGAATTTGAAAAAAAGATTATCGACTTTGATAATTCATAATAAAGAATCCTAGTTATCCAATGTTGCCAATCAATGATTATGCCAAAGAAGAAGGAATCATGCACCACCAGTCCAGGTTCAAATGAAAATAATCATTCGTTCAAAAGATACGTTGTTGACTATTTTTTACATTTCCGTTCCTTTGAAGTATAAGGTACCCCCCTAGGGAAATTCAGTAGTTGGAAATGTCTCAACACTTCCGTAACCCTATGCGGTAATGCTGAAATGTCGATAACTCTGTAATGATTAAACTGACTGAGTTTCGTAACGCAATTACTGTTTCATCATATCGAGTTCAAAAATGGAGCGTATTCCTAGTGGATCAGTCCTGCTGCTCCACGATTGTCTCTCGATCTTTTCAAGTCATTTCGTGTACCTACTACAGGGTGAAAGTGGAAAAGATTTGAACGCGGGAATCCCCTACGGACTAAAATCCCTTGTAACCAGTAGCTCCCGTCCGCCTTTGGATCGTTCCTAAAATCGTCCCGACACTTCAATTACTAAGAGTCTCCAGCCGAGAATACGACTATTTTGGCTATTTTGCTTCAAGGGTGTATAAATTTTGTTAATCAAAATCTTGGATAGGGGAGACCGGGGCTAGTTGTCACACGGGTTAGTTGTCACAGTG
>JAFFZH010007021.1:0-19004 GCA_018420115.1 Euura saliciscinereae
GAGAAACTCGACAATGGTCCAACAATCATTGGCATCACATGCGTCAACGGGAACACGAATGTCGAACGAGTCGCTCTGAACGTCCTGAAGACCCTGAAGGTCGCAGCTAGGCTTGACGTGAGTCATGATCAGAAGTCAATATTTCGCATTCTCTCGATAATACTCGGATCGATGCTGCCCGTGTTCTTCGCGTGAGGCGATATAATTAATTCACGCCTTCATCCGTTTTGTCGACAAACTTTGGCAATTGTTCAAACATCGACTTGTTTTTACCGTTGGCTTGTTGAGTTGCAAAGGTCGACATTTTGGTTCCTCATGTAGTCTTCAGCATTGGAATCGTTCATTTCTGTGTCATTCAGAGAAATTTTGGTTCGTAGATCCCGGTCTACATAGGCGCAGCTCATCCCTTGCTCTCAGGTGACAGCAAAGATTACTATTTCGGTGAAGATGGGTTCGGAGACTTCAACTATCCTGATCCTCCATCGATGGACTTGATCCAATCGAAGCACGCGGTGAATGTTATGATCGATTTGGTCAAGGAGCATCCAGGTTAGATTATCCGTACAAAGATTATTGAAACAGCAACATTGTATACATCACCATCGGACGCATCATGTTCGTTTGTCACAGGTGAAGTGACACTCCTAGCTCTGGGTCCGTTAACGAACGTTGCCTTGGCGATCAGAATGTATCCAAAATTTCTGGACGAAGTTCAGCAGCTCATCGTCATGGGTGGGAGCACAGAGGGCTGGGGAAACGTCCGTCCTGGCATCGAATTCAACTTCGCTGCCGACCCAGTCGCCAACTACGTCGTCTTCAACTCGGTCACCTCGAATCTGGTAAACTTGGTGTCTTTGGAAACTACGAAAAGAACTCGTCCGACCATAGTGAGTTGACAATGAACTGTCGGAGGAGAATAAATCCGTGCAGGAGAGACTGTCGTACCTTGAGACATGCCGATCTCAAGGTGTGGCGACGTTAACAGAAAATACGCTATAGTTTATCGTCAATAATCGTATAGAATGAAGCACTTACGTAAACTTTGGTTACTTATTCCTTCGACATCTTGAATTCTATGATAATTGAAAAGTAGCTACAGTAAAATTGAAATCAAACAATTGAATTCTAAGGACTTCCGTAATTAAAAGTCTGTTTTTCGAGATGCCACCAAGTTTGTGTGATAAAATTGACAAAATTTTTGTTTCATATCTAAAAATGGAAAATATGTCATGATGGTATAACAGTCCCTCCAGCTCTTAATCCACTTTACTGCATAAAAATCGACGATGATTCCTTCTAACTGATCCCCAGCCCCGCTTCATGCTTTAGCAACGTTTCTAAAATCCAATTTTATATCGCAGGACTTCAGATTGTCGCTGAGTAGAAGAAACGGCACTTACGCCTGGTTAATGGATAACGCGGGAGCCAGGAATTTGGCATCCAAAGATGGATACTGGAATTGTCCGGATGTGGTGGCCACAGCAGTCGCTTTGACTTCCGGTTCCATCGTGACAAAATCACAAAGCTTCTACTCAGCGGCTATTCACGAAGGAGCCCTGACATCTGGGTTGATCATAGTCGATTATGCGAATCGCAGTCACAATGCTGCCAACACGAACCTGATTCAGGGTCTCAACAGCAAAAATTTCACGCAATTGCTCTACAGATATTTGACAGTTTGAGAAACTGATTGAAAAGTAAATAAAAGTTGCATTTACTTGTCACTTCTGCTGTACTCGTGAAGACGTCGTCAGATATAATGTGCGAAATAACGAGAGAAATTATTAGTAAGAAAGAAAAATTCTGCGTCAGCTTATTTTTTCTGAATTCACTCTTTTCTGACTTGACGAGTCCTGACGAAGAATAAAATTATTGAACCTTTGGAAAAAAGAAGGAATGTCTGGAGTATTAATACAGCGGAATTTTTATTTTTATCGCAAACGCACCTGTAAAATTTGGTCATCCGTAAAAAATGTCTCTTCGTGTTTTTTTAAATACTTTTTACAAATTGAAATTTTCTCCGGATTTCATTATTTACTTGCTCTAGCAAACTTCAAACACCAAATCAACTACACGTCTTGCAAACTTAGGGAGTGGGGGCAAAATGAGACCTCTGAAACGTGGAGTACTTTGTCAAAATTTAAGAACGTTCTAAATTTCATTATTTATTTAACCTCACAAACTTTAGATGTCTCATATTCGAAGGACTCCGAAGTGAATAAGAAAATAATTTCAGAATTTCTAAATGTTTGTAGGGCCCCATTTTGCCCGCAATTTTCGGACTTTTTAGATAAGGGCGTTCGACACTTGACATCGGGCAGATGATCGTTTTTTGGTAAAAATTAGGCGATCCATTGATTCAAACCTCTATTTGGGGTGTTAGTTGCCCATGGGGTCCATTTTGCCCGCAACTCCGTATATTTTGAAGATATACAATCGATTTGGTGTTTGAAGTTTCCCAGAGCACGAAAATAGTGAAATCCAGAAAATCTTTCAAATTTGAAAAAGTATGTTACGTCTGGCCCTACGGTCCATACGTCGCCTACCCTCACACACACACACACACACACACACACACACACGCTTAGCTCTTAGACTATCTTCACCAGACGGTATACGCAGAACCGCGATATTGTCTTCGCTTAAGCCTGACAGTGCATCACACGATACACGTGTGATGGCTCGGTCAGTCTTATGCACTTCCCCTCACCCTTCCCCCAGCTTCTTCAGTCTTGACTGGATTAGCTGGACTCACTTCTGTAATAACTCTCTAGAGAATAACACCTACTCTGGGAGTAGTATATTGTAATACTGATTGACTTAGAACTGCTTACTTGAATAAAGACTGATATAATCACTCTGTTTCTGCGCAAGATACTCTGTTATTACTTATCACTGTATAAACCTTCGGTATACTTCTGTATCTTTATACGGGAAGAACCCATATAAATATACTGTGACTTGCTCTGCTTGTTACACTCGCTGAAGCTTGTTACACTCGCTGATGCTTGTTACAAGTACAAAAACAAAAAATTATTTCATTTTGCCCGCCTTTCCCCTATACCCAATCTCAACTGGAAATAACATTGTGACATCTCATTGTCAGTCTCCGTATGCTCGAAATACGACATTACTTCCGGCTGGTCATAACTGCTTTCAAAAATCTGCTGATCAATACAAACGTCATGGGCGACGATGCCGTCATTGAAGTCAGTGAGTTACCTGAAGTCCTTCAAAGTCAGTTGAAGCCAGTGAGTCACTTGAAGTCATTTAGAATCAATTGATGTATGCGTGTATGTAATTTATTGTAATGCGGTAGCTTGTGAGCAGGCCAAAGAGCAAATCGAAAGTGCATGGCAAGGTGACATAATGTAGGCAAAGTTAGTAGCAATAGTTCGAGAAAATCGAATATCAACAAGAAAAACTTACGTATAAATATAGTAGGGTAAGGTTGCTATCGATGGACCCCCTAAGCAAAGTTGGTCATAAAAATTGGATCTTGAGTCGAAAATGCAAAACCACTGGTGGATGTTTTCTTCGAAACCTATTCTACAGAGCCGTCACGAGTGAGCGAGGTTATTGTTAATTTCTGATTCTTTATCACCGATTTTCTGTTTTTTAAATTTGGTCCATTCATGGCAACCCAGCTGCTCCATGAATGGACCACCCCATCTGCTTCGATGGACCACTAAAATAATGAACATAAAACAATACAATGACCTAATGACCTAATATATTGGTGTAAATGATAAATTTATGACGTATGAATAGATTTTTGAGATTTCAAACAAATTATGGGTCAACCACGATAGATGCTCTCAACAATGTCTTACAAACTGAAAAAAGTAATACCTTACATACTGGTCCATTCATAGCGTTGTTGCCCGGTCCATCCATGGAATTTCGCAACGCAACGCATAACTTATCCTACTACCACAGGATGGAAAGATACCAAAAAAAGTATCGGTATCATTTTGAAGAGCGAAGTATAAGCTTCAGAACCATCCAACACGATCTCGGAAAAGTCACCGATATAAGGGTTTAAACACGTTTGCAAAATTAGGAAAAATATGATCAGAAAGGGCGAATTCCTACCTCACTCAATTGCAGCACACCTATGGCACCCATGTGACTGTTTTTAACATGGCCACTTTTTGGTCACTAATAGACTTGATTCGCACTGATAGCAACGCGAAGCACTAACACATACCTGAGATATACCACTGGTATCCATCGAAGGCAACAGTCCATCGGTAGCAACCTTACTCTATATGTGATCACAGTCTTTCCAGATAAATCCAGATGATTTTGGAATTGAACAATTTTCATTTGCGGATTAATAGAGCAACGGAATGTGTATGACGTGGTGAATGTACCTCACTGCGAAGTTTCGTTCCGTATGCGTTCTGTGTGTAAAAGGAATGATTTTTTTCGGAATGGTAAATTTTGATTTAGCTCATACACTTTCAATCTTCTTCAATTCTTCGAATATCATATTATTTTTGGCCTAAAGTTGATTAAAATCAGATGATCGCCACAATTTCGCCATTTTTTATCATATCAGGTACATACATATTCGAAGTCTTTCAGCATTGAAATCTCAGTCGTTCAAGCGGATGATTTTCCAGTTCAACAATTTCCCTGCGCCGGTGAATGGAGACAAGAAGAGTGCATGGTAAAGTTTGTGTGCCTTTCTGAAGAATGTTGTTCCACAGATTCCTGTCTACAAAGGTGCTGCCCATCCCTTGCTCTTGGCCGACACCAAAGATAACTTTTTCGCTGGAGATGGGTTTGGTGACTTCGACTATCCTGACCCTCCGTCGAGGGACTTGATCAAATCGACGCACGCGGTGATCGCTATGATTGATCTAGTCAGACAGAACCCAGATCAGTTTGGGTTCGGACATTTCTTTCAATACTCGAACAATCGACTGAAGTTCCATGCTTCATTGCGGCTTTCCGTACTCGATATATTTTGCTAACTGTTGTAACGATTATCGTAATAACAATGTGTGTTTAGTAAAAACACGATTAAATGCTTCACGTTGGTTTGCCAGGTGAAGTGACGATCCTAACTCTGGGTCCGTCGACGAACATCGCCCTGGCAATTAAAATGTATCCGAAATTCCTCGACAAGGTTCAGCAGATTATCTGCATGGGCGGGAGTGTAGATGGCCGGGGATTAATCCGTCCTGGCGTAGATTTCAACTTCTGTGCCGACCCTGAGGCCAACTACATCGTCCTCAACTCATCTACTTCGAAACCGGCGATCTTGGTGCCACGTGAAACCTGCCAAAGAACTCGCGTCCCGCTGGTGAATTGACGATGAACCAACTCAATCCATCCCTGTTCGGACGCATTTTTCTCATTGATTTTTCCACAGGATGTCAGATTATGGCTAAGCAATGCGAACAATGCTTACGTATGGTTAATCGATAATGCCGCTGCCGCTGTTTTGCAGTCAACGGACGGGTACTGGTACTGTGCAGATGCGGTCGCTGCAACCGTAGCGATGACTTCCGGTTCCATCGTGAGCAGATCTAACACTTACCACTCTGACGCTATTTACGATGGATCGTTGACGAAGGGGATGACCATAGTAGACTATACGAATATCACCGGTAATGTTCCCAACACGAACCTCATTCAAGATTTGGACGTAAATCTCTACCGAGATCTACTCCACAGATATTTTACCACCGGGTAGATCGTATCCCAGTGTCTGTGATAACTACTACAGCACTTGGTGCTCCGCGCCTCGCTTCACGTAGGGTAGAGACGGATAGATAGATAGATGAAGTTTATTTCCGTAGGGCTACATGCCCTGGAGAAAATGCAGAGTAGCAGAGAAGGAAATGCAAAACTGTACTTATGAATTCATGATCACAGAGGTTGTCGAATTGATTATTATGTGATGTGTACCTATGATAAACCCCCTACCCCTTCCCCACCTTCGCGACGCTCGCTTTACTATGGTGTAGCCTATAGCCTAAGCCCTAGGAGTTAAAAGTGGTCATCATTGTACTCCGAGCATGTGCACTCTAAGTGAAATTTCAGACCATTCAAAGTGTCCACCGAACCTCAAGACATGTAGATCATACTTTTGTTCGTGCATGAAGAATCGTGTGCAACAGGAAGACAACCATCTTTTCGACCCACGCATTTGCGATATTCATCTACGACTCATACTGTAAACTTAAGCTCTACCTGAAAAGATCAAGTTTGCAAAATAATAATAATAATAATAATAATGACACATTTGCACCCCAGTACGATAGTGTGGCAAAATAACGCCGTCTCAAATAAGTCTAACAATGTATATAGATATGTAGAATATTGTCTGTTGAGAGTTTAGTCTAAACTCTCTACGTACACACTGCCGACACCCAGGTCTCCTCATAGTTGAAACAGTTACCACGCACATTGTAACAATAAATATTGTGCAAAACTTTTCTTCGTATCGTATGATCCCCTCCCCGATCACTAGGTGCAGGGTGATATGACGTTTAAACGAGAGCAGGTTATCACGAATATATGCTTACACGTATGCAATTTGAACAGGTGTATGAGAATTTGTATTGTACGAGATCGATGAGTAGCTGGTGTAGTGAGTTGCGACCGGATATATTGAGCAGTTGTTACCAATTAGTCGGAACGTAGATTAATCCAATTTGTCAGAAAAAAGGCGCCACAAACATGTCGATTAAAACAATTGAAGTTGGTATTCTGCTGGTCTTCGTGCTTGCTTATTCGAGGTAATTTATAGTCGTATCTACAGTACGTTTCGTCGTTTATTTTGTTAGCCACTGGTCCGACATTACATTTCATAATTCTTCATCGTTATTGAACACCTTAGCTGCAAGGATTGCTTGGTCTTCTCGTACGATTATCTTGAATTCAACCACTTCGTTGACAAAATGATTTCCGTAAAATTTTTACGAATGTTCACAAGATTTCGGACTTCTCGTAAGCTTTTTCCTCTAAATTTTTGCAGAGCTCTGTAGCTCGTGGACATAGTTGTAAAATGAAATACTATGCGTTTTCTACTTCTTACACGGGCAATCCACCGATAGAAATCAGCAACGTGTGATAATTGTTGTTGTAACTATTTCGACATTGATAAAAATTTGTAGATTGTGTGTGACAAAAACTATCGCAATAAGATATAGAAAAAAAACATTTGTCCGATTGATATCGACTTTCGTTTCCCTTGCGGTGTTATTATAGTTGTACAACCACCGGGAACATCGAACCCGTAAGGAAGTTGCTGATCGATACGGATGCCGGTGGTGACGATGCAGTCGCTATCCTCATGGTCTTACAAGCCGAGAAACTCGACAATGGTCCGAGAGTGGTTGGCATCACTTGCGTTAACGGGAACACCTACGTCGACCAAGTCGCCGTAAACGTCCTGAAGACCCTAAAGGTCGCGGACAGGCTTGACGTGAGTCGAACTTACGATTCATATTTCGGATTCATTCAACAATACCGTCTTCGATCCATGCTTCCTTACTCAGCTGTATGATAGGCGATATTTTTCAAGAACGATGAAATTTGGGCTCACTTATTCACGATCTACTACGACGTGGGTGATCAGCAAACCTATATATAACCGTAATTGTTTGAATATCCCCACAGCTGTTCAAATTCCAATTAGCCAACTTCTGACGGCAGACATTTCAATGTAACCCCATCTATCGGCAATCTTCGTCGATTCTTCGACTATCATCTCATTGTGGCCCAGATTGAATGATCGCCATTTCTTTTCATTCTGTACATATTTAAGTCTTTCAGCATTGAAATCTCAACGTCAGTCGTATAAATGGATGATCTGCCAGTTCAACAATTTTCACGCACCGTCGAATTACGGAGACAATAAACGTCTATAGTAAAGTTTTTGTGCCTTTCTAAAGAATGTCGGTCCATAGATTCCGGTCTACAGAGGTGCTGCACATCCCTTGGTCTTGGCCGACACCAAGGATTACTTCTTCGGTTATGATGGGTTCGGAGACTTCGACTATCCTGATCCTCCATCGACGCACTTGATCAACCCGACGCACGCGGTGATCGCTATGATTGATCTAGTCAGACAGAACCCAGGTCAGTTTGGGTTCAGACATTTCTTTCAATACTCAAACAATTGACTAATGGTCCATGTTTCATTGCGGCTTTCCGTATACTAGAGATATTTCGCTGACTCTGGCAACGATTATCGTACTAACAATATGCATGTGTTTCGTAACAAGATGTTTAAATGCTTCACGTTGGTTTGCCAGGTGGGGTGACGATCCTAACTCTGGGTCCGTTGACGAACATCGCCCTGGCGATTAGAATGTATCCGAAATTCCTCGACGAGGTTCAACAGATTATCTGCATGGGCGGGAGTGTAGAGGGCCGGGGATTGATCCGTCCTGGCGTAGATTTCAACTTCGGTGCCGACCCGGAGGCCAACTACATCGTCCTCAACTCGTCTACTTCGAAACCGGCGATCTTGGTGCCACGTGAAACCTGTCAAAGAACTCGCGTCCCGCTGGTGAATTGACGATGAACCAACTCAATCCATCCCTGTTCGGACGCATTTTTCTCATTGATTTTTCCACAGGATGTCAGATTATGGCTAAGCAATGCGAACAATGCTTACGTATGGTTAATCAATAATGCCGCTGCCGCTGGTTTGCAGTCGACGGACGGGTACTGGTACTGTGCAGATGCGGTCGCTGCAACCGTAGCGATAACTTCCGGTTTCATCGTGAGCAGATCTAACACTTACCACTCTGACGCTATTTACGATGGATCGTTAACGAAGGGGATGACCATAGTAGACTATACGGATATCACCGGTAATACTCCCAACACGAACATCATTCATGATTTGGACGTGGATCTCTACCGATATCTACTGTACAGATATTATGCCACCGGTTAAATCATACCCTAATATCTCTGATTCTACTGTATTTTTATGGTCGATTATGCCTGCCAGATACTTGCAGTCTCAAGCATTACAAACGCCAACACAAGTCAGAGGATTTTATGAAAAAACTCTTCAGGAATTAGATACGTGCAATTATCTCCTTTACTGATACTCCATGTAGTTTTCGAGAGTCAGCCCTATGGATATTTGCTCTTATATTTATTTGTTCATATTAATCTACAAATGTGTTCATCTAAAATACAGAGACTTTTTGATTGTTTATTGGTGATGGGCGTAGGTACTTAGTAACAGGTGTAATTGTAATGAACCGAGTGCTATTAAGTTGGAATTATACCCAAACTGTACGAGCTGATTAGTTGTAAGCTCGGAGGGAATATGATTAGTCTAGACTTTATGTATCACTTTGCTCCGAACTAGAAGCCTAACAATATCTGAAAAAGCTATCAATCTAAAAAAAACGAAATTATGCAACCTAACCTTCAGCTAACCGCAAAGTAGTATACCCACCTACCGAAATAACTTAATCATCAGTCCGGAATTTTGACCGTCTAAAAGTAATAATATGTCATATAAATAGGCCACTGAGATGTGTATCGAAGTCTATTTTTACATCAGTGCAACCTAATTTATCTCCTTAACAGAAGGTCTGCACATTCAAACGGTGTCGGCGCATCTCGTCATATGATGAATCATACATGATACATGTGACGAGAGGGAAGATAACATTGTCAGAATCCGGTTACATATCTATAAATTCCTGACAGAGTATACCGTTCAACTTGGCAGACCACACACAAAAATTCAATCATGCATTAGGTCCATACTTTGGCTTTACTCATGTTCACGTCGTTATCGCGAATCGACTCATATAACTGGAAAATCCGGAGAATTCGACTTCAGTAGTTCACGTCTCCTGGTCCAAATTCAGTTGACCTCGCGGACCAACGGCAGAATATTCCTCCGAATTCATCATGGCAGCAAATGATTTTGGAGTCTTCATTCTACTCATTTTTGCAATGCCTCTCTCAAGGTAAGATCGACATTCACCACACCTATGCGGATTGGTGGCGAATTTCTAGTGCCTTGTCTGATAAATCATGTTGATGTATCAACCAAATAACATTTTGACACCTGAGTTTGAGGTGAGCCAGAGTCTCTGTATACCGAAAACGCGACATTATTCCAGATGCTTCACGCCGCGGCTCGTCGTAACTCCTGTGAGAAAGCTGTTGATCGATACTGACGCCGGCGTCGACGATGCCGTCGCTATCATCATGGCAGCGGTTGCTGAAGAAATTGACAACGGCCCGAAGGTGATGGGCATCACATGTGTAAACGGAAACACACACGTCGACCAAGTCGCTCTGAACGTCTTAAAGACTCTCAATGTTGTCAACAGGCTTGACGTAAGTCAAATGCAGGAATGACAATGAGACCATGGATTTTGTTTATCATTAGAAATGAATCTGCTGCAGCAACACGGAGCGTCATGACCTCACGGGCTACGAAAGAAAAAATGTCAGACTCAATCAGAGATAATAACATATTTGAACAGAAGAATTCAAATTAAGAGTATCATCGATGCGGTTACCGTTCGACGTCTGCTCGACAGGCTATGGTTCAAATATAGGCTTTTTTGCAGCCTCAAAATTTCCTTTCATTACCGATTTTTTGTCACTTGTGAAAACTGACAACGAATTAAGTGTGAAACTGGCGATTTCGTAATTCGTTTTCACAGATTCCTGTCTACAAAGGCGCCGATCACCCTTTGCTCCTGCCTGCGAAGAAAGATTACATCTTTGGTGCTGATGGATTCGGAGACTTTTACTACCCCGAACCTCCGTCGACGGACTTGATCCAGCCGAAGCACGCGGTGATGGCCATGATCGATCTGGTCAAACAGCATCCGGATCAGTAATTAATTCGTAAAGTATTTCGATACCGAATTCAAGTCCAGATTCAGTTGCTGAATAATCTACTGCATATGAGGTCAACACACATTCACGTTTCATTAAGGATCTAAAAAATGATGAATCATACTCGTCTGTTACAGGAGAAGTGACGCTCCTGACTCTGGGTCCTTTGACTAACGTCGCCCTAGCGATAAAAATATACCCTTCATTTCTCGACGACCTTCAGCAGCTGATCGCAATGGGTGGAAGTACTGACGGGATTGGAAACATAAAGCCTGGTGTTGAATTCAATTTTTTTCACCGACCCCGCCGCTAATTACATCGTTTTTAGCGCCTCTATGTCTAACCCGGTCACTATGTTGCCCTTCGATTCGATGTTGATGAATCAGGTACCGCGGGTAAGACTACCATTCTCTACTCTTTCGAAGCTTCAAAAAATATCTCGTTGAATTACATAATTTTTTGAGGACGTAGGATGATCCTTTTATCTTTCCTCACAGGAACTCAGGGACACGTTGAGTAAGTTGAACAACACGAAGGATTGGTTGATCGATTCCGCAGATCCTGTGTATCCGGAAGACGTGAATTGGGAGAGTCCAGACGGTATAGCAGCAGCCATCGCCATAACTTCCGGCTCCATCGTAACCAAGTCGAAATTATTTTATTCGGAGGCTGTTTATGAAGGGGCTCACGTGTCCGGAATGATTATAGTCGTACCGGTAAGGCTGCTAACACGAACCTCATGCAGGGAATCAATGTCACGGCCTTCGAAAAATTGGTTTCACGATATTTCCAGTGATTGAAAAAAAAAAACTATTCGAATTAACCACCCAATTGGAGTGTGCAGAATGTTACAGAGGGCACAGAACAAGTGATTGGAGAAATTAATAAACGTTAGATGCGTAAATTTATCAATAAGGATGAAAACTTTTAAGCTCTAGGAGTCAAAAGTGGTTATTATTGTACTCCGCGCATGCGCACTTTCAGTGAAATCTTAGACTATTCGAAGTGCCCACCGAACCTCAAGACGTGTAGATCATACTTTTGTTATACATAAAGACTTGTGTGCACCTGCAACAGGGAGACAACGATCTTCTCGACCCACGCATTTGCATTCATTTCAGAATATACTATCTAACGCTGATGTTCAATAATATCAATAATTCCAAATATTTTTTTCGGCATCAGATGCGTAAACGGGAACACCGATGTTGACAGAAGAGCTATGAACATCCTCAAGACCCTGAAGGTTGCACACAGTCTTGATGTAGGTCGAACTTCAAATTTATTGTTCCGATTTTTTCTGAAACACTGTTCTGGGTCAACACTGGGTCGATGCTGCCTTGTTCTGTATGCGTAAGCTGCTGTTTCTATAAAAACGATGACATTTCGAGTACTCATAATTGATCTACGCCATGACCCGGCTTATGTGCAAACTTTGGCAATTGTTCAAACATCGAATCGGTTTTTCCGTAAATACGAAGGGAGTAATATGATATCGGTTACATTCTCTTTACACTGCAAATGAGAGCGACGTAACTAGTGTCCAGAACTCATATTCACAGTAATAATAACACGACGTAATGAGGTGAATAACAGGTGAATATTTGCTGCTGCAATAACTGCCGAAATCATTATGAATCATGAAAAAAAAATATTACATGACGATCATCCAACTTGACGGCTCGCAAAGAAATATATATTCATGCGGCATGCCCGGATGCCCGCAGAGTAACTGTTTTTGGGCAAGGTTATATTTTTAGTGCGAGTCGTTGGCGTGCCTAGCGAGCCAAAGGCGTGTCCATAAGAAAAATAAGAAGTAAGACTACGTAGAATATGTTTGGCGGAAAATCTAAGCTCTCCCACGTACACACTACAGACGACCGCCCAGGTCCACAAATTGTAACAATAAATGTTGTTTGCAAAGTTTTCGTCGTATCGTATGATCCCCTTCCCGATCAACGGGTGGTAGAAGGTGAAGAGCATGCTGGAGTCAGGCTTTACCAACCGTACCCGGTTTTCACTTGTTTACACTGATATCAAAGCCTACGCGTCACGAGCGCGGAAAAGGAAACAACAGCGCAATTCTATATTGAATTCCGACGATTTATATTGCAAAACTTCTTTATTTCATGCACTAATAGAGACAGGATATGGTATTCTGCACAAAATGATAATTGTCGATTAGCAAGCATACAATGAAGAAACCTGTAAAATTAAAAAAATACGTGGTTTTTGGTGAATTATCATCTTGAAAATTGGATCATAACATTTTTGGCGGCCCAGACTCTACCCTTACATGTTTGTGCATATACCTTCGTCCACTCATAGGTGAATTTTAGATAAAGTATCCTTTTCGAGACAAATTTCTTGTCGACAGCCAATGGAATCGATTTTTCGGTCATTTAATCTCCGGAAAAGCATACTGTCAATTATATGGAGACTGTACGTGTCATGACCTGACTTTTTGAAGTTCAGTGACCCGGACCGCTTCTCGGGCGATGAAGTCGGTCTGCAGCAAGGTTGAAAAAGATTTATCTAAGATCTGAACTGACGGATAACCGAGAGTTACCAGCTGAGTACGGTCGATACCATTGACGGTATGCGCAAACGACACGCTCTCAAGATAAGGCAGGGTTCTTCTAATCGCCAGGCGAAAATTTGTAAAAAGTCAAAGTCTGACCAAACGTTGTTAAAAAAAAATTCTTTTATTTTTCCCATTAGTAATACTGTCAGCGTGTTGAAACAGAAAATTGAATTGAACTACTTATTACATAATAAAACTTATCGTCTCGTCCAAAACGAGAAACTCTGAGTTTGCTGTGCTTTTGATCACCCTTCTTACCATGTTTTATCGAAATCCAATATTGTATCAAATCGTTAAACTCAGAAAGAGTTGCGAGTGGATTCACTCAGATGTAACTGAATGAAAAAAAAAAGAATTGATTATCTTTGATGAAGTCACATCTGAGTAAATGTACTTGACTTGGTGCTTTGCGAGCTCAATGTTCTGATACAATATTAGATTCACCACGATATAATTAGTCAATATACGGTTTAACAGAAGCTAAATGTACGTATATAGTTATATGAAATACACATTCTCGGGAGTTTCTCAAAAGCATGTATAATGGGTACAACAAAATTCAAATTATCTCCATGGTACAAGGTATATGAAGATAGGATAGCTCCAGGCATGCACAGTTATTAAAATTGCCGAAATACGTATGTGTTTTGACAAATTCTGTTTACGGCGGCAAAAATTTCCTACCCTAGGGCAGAAAGAGCCTTAAATCCGCCTCCGTTTCCAGCGAGCAAAAGACACTTCCAAGTTCCAGGAAAATTCAGTATTCAAACAAACTCTACATGCAGCTCAAAGTCAATAAATCTCGAAAGGACATCTGCTTGCTATCGCAGATCACCCCAGAGTGACGAGAGGAGAGTTGTATCTCCGCTCCCCGCTGCACTCTCAGTTACAGCATGACAGGTGTCTTGCTAATATCCGGACATAATGTGATCAACTCCTACAATTACGGAATCCATAAAAAAAATGTCTCGTGCAGGTTGTCTGTGCTCAGGCTGTATCTTGAATTGAGACTGTGCCGTCACGCTCCCGAAGGTGACGCTCGGGTGCGCTCGGCTGGAGCAAGACATTCATCAAATGATGATGAAATATCAATATAATTTGTATTGATAAGTTTTTACTTCTGTCGGGTGGTCTCATGGGCTCAGTCCCTAGGGAGAAATTTAGATCACTTTCGTCCGGCTCGCCCCCCTGTGTCGCAGGACGAAAAACCTAACGCGAGGTTGAAGTTTTTTTTGTTCCCCCAGGTATTTGGATTTAACCAACGTCCCAATGTCCCAAATATGCTACTGCTAGGCTATCCTAGCTCTTTTGGCAATTTGCGACTTGTGAGATTGCCGCCCTGCTACCCCAGCTGGCACTCCACCGCACAGTGGGTGGGACGAAATCCGAAATCTCTGACCAACTGTAGAAAAATGAAGTCTCATCCTCGGGGTTTTGGAGTGGTGGGTAGGTAACGGAAAAGGCCGAGGGTCGGAATCATGGAGTAGAAGGAGACATATCTTGAAAGAAAAATTTGTCTCACGGTATAGGGGGCGCTACGAACGAGTCTGAACCGCAGAGATCCGGGCTGACGTGAGCGCGCGCACCAGATACCGCGTAACCCCCATCCTCTTTTCCGTGTAACCATAGTGACCATGGAGATGGCTACGTGTATCTGATGCGCGCGCCTACGTCAGCCCGGATCTCTGCGGTACAGACTCGTTCGCAGCGCTCCCTTTACCGTGGGATTTTACGACCACTTTTAGAAGCCTAAACGTGGGGAGATATGTCTCCTTCTACTCCATGGTCGGAATCCAAACCGGGAAGGGGACGATCCCTTTATACCTGCCATAGTATTCCAGTTCTAAAGTGACCCTCGCTCGACATAGTCGCATTGCGCTCTGAGCCAAATTTACTTTGTTCAGTTTAGAAAGTCGCCAAATTTAGAAAAATCACGCGAAAAAAAAATCTTAAAAATGGACTTGAAAGGGGAAAGTAAGTACAATATCATCATGTAATTGAAATTTTGTATAATGATTCATGTGATATCGATAAAGGAATTATTTGTCTGAAAATCAACGTAAAATTGTAACGGAAAATCGTAGACACGTGGAGAAAAGTTGAGTTGCTCCTTGTTGTGCGGCAGCTGGACTTGTTCTAGGTTGTTTTATTGATCCAATGTTGACTGAAAAGAGCAAAAAATCAAGCGATTTTACGCGCCACCGCTATTGATGCAAGTTTTTGTAATGGAAGGTGCATTTTTCTTAATTTTGAACAGTTCAAACTTAAAATATCTAGGAGTGATTCAGGTTAAAGTTGTGCATCCAGTGCCCTTATAGGTGGGCCATTTTTGGCTGCCAATGAGCTTCTTGCAAAGGGCCCAGGAAATTATTAATTTTTTCTCCATTTCCTTCAGCCCAAAAACAAGGGTTTTTTCTTGACATTCATTTTACGAAGCAACCTTCCTTTTCATGGATAATTCAAGGATTATTGATGACTAGTTATCAGTATATTAGGGTGAGGTTCAATATTTAACTGCCCATTCATACGTATTCTATAACTTTGAAATTTCAGAATCCGTTGCCGATGACCCTGCAGTACCTGGTTTACTCAGAAAGGATAATCCTGCAGTACCTGGTTTATCCAGGAAGGATATTTTCGTTCTCATGAGGGACAAATTAAATTCTGGTGCAGCTGCAGCCTACAAAGAAATTGAAAAGGCGATGTCAGAAAAATTAGAACGTCCTTTCAGGCTATCGGATGATGTAAAAAGTGTCATACGCAGATTATTGTCGGATTTTAACGCAAAATGGAAAACCGTTTCGAGGCACGAGGACAAATTTTTGAAGAAGTTCTCCGAATGGCTCAGTGTGTTCGTTCCTTTGGAAGAAACTCCTGGAGCTTCAAGAAAGTCCAGCAACATCCGTCGGCCTTCTGTGGGATCTTTCGAATCTAGTGAGCGGACAAAACGAAGAAAGATTGAAGAATTTCGAGCAGGGACAAGTGCCGAAGAATCGTCTCGTGCGACTCACATGAGTCTTCGAGCTGCAGGGAAATTGGACGGCGCAAAAGTACTTGAAGATGTTACTCTGGGCAATCCTACTATGGCGTCAGAATACAGGCAGTCTTTACGTACCGTTGCAGAAAATTGTTACTCCGATGTTGCTGCTCTTTCTCTATTAATTGAAAACCGTATGTCCAAACACCTGTATCAGGCAATACGTTCCGGAGCGCTCGAACATAACTCGAAATTATACCCATCTTACAAATCTGTGATGCAGGCAAAGAAAAAATGTTATCCACCCAGAGATGACATAAGTATAACTGAAACTAGCGCCGAAGTAAGGCTTCAAGCACTGTTGGATCATACAGTCAATCGTATATTGTCAGTGCAAGGAGACGTCTTGACTCGCCTCTCATCTGGTGAAATTTCAAAATTGAATTTTACCTGCAAATGGGGTTGCAACGAAACATCTAGGCGAAGCATTTTGAAACGAAAATCAAACAATGACGACGAAAACAAATTGGAAGCAACCATTGTTTTCACTTGGCTTGTGCCATTGCAGCTCATGTTCGTCGATGAGGTAAACAAGAAAGATATAATTATCTGGAAAAATCCGCGGCCCTCGTCCTCTCGGTTTCGTAGGCCGATAAAAATTGAGTTTTTGAAAGAAACTGCGGAAAGAACGCGAAACGAAGTGAATGGCATCGAAAAACAGGCAAACCAGCTTCCATCTTTTCTCACAGTTGTCAACGGAAAAGAAATCAATGTCACCTACGAATTAGCCTCAACAATGGTTGATGGAAAAGTTCGCGATTCATCGACATCTACTGCATCGAATCAGCGATGCACTATTTGCGGCAGCACATCCAGAGACTTTAACGACATCGACGAGATGTTAGAGAAAAAGATAAATGAAGATCAATTGGAAAACGGGGTATCTTCCCCGCACGCGTGGATTCTTTTATTTGAGTGCCTTTTAGATATTTCATACAAATTAGGAATCGAAAAGTGGCAATCGGATAAGAAAAGCGTTGAAAGTCGTACAAAGACGATACAAAAAGGTTTGCGTCAAAAATTAGGACTTTTGATTGATGAGCCGAAACAAGGTTTTGGTAGCACGAACGATGTTGATACTGCTCGTCGGTTCTTCCAAAATTCAAGGGTTTCCGCATCTATAACGGGACTGGATGAAGATCTAATCAAAAGATTCCACGTAATCTTGCAAGTGATATCGTGCGCTTTTGAGATAAATGTAGAGAAATTTGAAGAATACACCGTTGCTACGGCCAGAAGATTCGTACTTTTATATCATTGGTATGACATGCGCACTACTGTACACGAACTCTTAATTCACGGTGCAAGAATAGTAGAACTTTCGATGTTGCCAATAGGAGAGATACCAGAGGAAGCCCAGGAAGCTTGTGATAAATATATAAAATCATTCGGCCAAGACTTTCCCAGGAAATTTAGCCGGAAAGAACATATGGAGACCGTTTTCTCGCGGCTTTTGACTTCCTCCGATCCCGTTATTTCGAGTTTGCGAAAGCTGCCAGCAAACGCGACCAAATCATTATCGCGTGAAGCAGTGGCGTTGCTGAAGTCGCCAGCTGTTGACAAAAATGAGGCAATTCTAATGAGCGACTCTAGCGATACTGATTACGATAGCGATCCTGCAACAGACTACAGCGATTAAATTTTCTAAAAGATGAAAAATATATGTTTTTTTAGTAATGGTTGATATTCGATGTAATTCTTCATTGAATCAAAGATCATATTCGAATTCGTATTGTTTATTTCCATACTCTACTAACCTACTATACCGATCCCATATATACACTCCTCAAAAGAATTCAAGCAACACCTGAAAGCGGATCGAAAAATGATGCTTTTTCAAATGATTGTAACTTTTGATCCAAAGGTCGTACCGCAAACACAAGGCGTGCAAATGAAAGCTACAAGTGTTGACTTTCACCTACACTGGACGCATTTTTTGAGAATTGTGGGTTCCATTGTTCAGTTGAACCGCTCCGAAGCTATTTAGTCCAGTTGGAACGTACAAAAATTTGGCCTAGTTCTATTCAGTTAAGCAACATAGCTGGAAATTTGTCTACGGCTCCAATGGATTCCTACAAACAAATCCTGAAAGTTCTGGGATGATCGAACCAGGAATTTGGCGGTGGAAAATTATAAAAAATGGAAATTAATTAAAAACGCCTGATTTCGGCCCTATCTTTTTGTTTATCGATTTTAGCGAAAAATAATTCAAACAAAAGTTGTAGATCCCATTGCTCTCTACACAATTGGTCTAATGCTAAAATCACGTAGTATTATTAGTTAAGCCGTAAATTGCAATGGAAGACGAAACCTCGATTCTTTTGTTTATTGCATGCAAGTCAATGAATTATTAACGCACACTATTGAAACTCACCGTGAATGTAGAACCATTTGTCTTCAAGAGAAGCGCGCAAAGTTGGTCATGCTATATCATATAGTTTAGCAACAATTAATTTTCTCCCGAAAACCGCGCTTCCTCAATAGCTTCGCGGACGATTTTCTGACAGTGTGCGAAAGAATCGTAGTGGTAGT
>JAFFZH010007027.1:0-19597 GCA_018420115.1 Euura saliciscinereae
ATTAAAAAAAAAAAAAGAGTTGGGACTGCAATTTTATAAATACGCGCATTTTCAGCGATTTAATCAGCTTTGGTGAAACGGAGACACACAGCCTGCAGTTAGGACGCTGTAAAATGACAAAAAATGGTCTATAGAAGTGAGACAAAGTTTTTAAAGAGAAAGAGAGATCGAGTCCTGGAGGCTGATCGTGAGTACGCAACTCCGCGAGACAACCTTCGAGTTTAGAGTGAAGATTCTCGGAGGGAGAAAGGCAAAAAGGGTCGTGGTTAGGTCCGGCATCCGAGAAACTGATTCCTGCAGCATCTGTGCCCGCGTCGTGTGAGCATCTTTTATGTCGCTACTACACTACGTTCTTCGATCCTCTACGTGCCCGTCTATGACCTACGCACTCGAATATCCCAAGATCCATCTCTTACGCTCCTTAGTACCCAGATGCCGATGTGATCAGGTCCCATTTCTTTTTCTCTTTGCGGTTTGACGAGGCGATAAAAATGAAATTTTACTCCAGATGAATATTTCTCGTTAATCTCGTCTCGTACTACGAGCATTTCTCTCATTCATTACCCCCGTTTCATTCACACTCGTAACATCGCCGAGCGCCCCCGCCTCAGCGGCTCGCTTTTAACTCTCGAACCTTTTTTACCCTTCTTTCAGTTTCGGATGTAAACGTTTTTCACCGAGTCTTTTGTCTCGTATGTTGTTGACGCATCGTGTCGTGTCCGTGTGAACACGCACAGAGTTCGAGTCCCGGAACCGGAACAGTTGACGAAAAAGTGCGATCATAAAAGTCGTACGAAATGATGAGAAAAGGTTACATACCGTAAAACTTTGAATCGCATGAATTTATTCATTCTACCTCTACGTCGAGTCGTACCTACCAGTCAGATACCAGTTTCGCCAATTACAGTGTCTTCTATAGGGGCTTGCCGATCTGGTTTGGCCAGTCTGCAAAACCAGGGGACGAATTTAGTTTACATATTCGTCGACAATACCTTACTAGGCAACGGGGATCAGTGAAAAGTCCTGACATGACTGACCGAGGCGACGCGACGCGGCGCCAGGACGCGTGTTATGACGGTTAGCGTCGCGGCGCCCATTCTAAGAATGTTTGCATGACCGAGGCCGAAGGCTGCCCTCAGAGTCATGTCTTATCTGTTCCAGACCCGGCGCCCCGAGAGTCATTTCTGAAGAGCTCGCAATCAGGAACGGAGGGGGAATCTCGGAGAGAAAGAGCGAGAGAGATAAATTTGAGAGAATGTTTTGCCGCGTGAAAAGATCGTGTAAATAAAACGTTAAACGGATTGACGGGAACTGCACTTGAGACGATGCCCTTAAAACAAACAGTTCTAATAAGGAAAAAGAAAAACGAGACGGACTTGAAACAATAAATTACTTGGATCATCCGACGCTCGATATTTCGCAGACCACAGACGTACTTGGCTACAAGTATTACTTCATTGGGTGTGAATGGGTTCACGATGTGATGGAAAGGAAAAAATGTGGTTCTCCTCCGGCTGATTAAGACTAGAAAAATCATGGCTAATTGGTCTATTGACTCTCATACAAGTACAGCTTTCGCTGTTCTTTCTAGGCCTTAGACACACAATTCATGTGACGCAACTGGCGTCGATGCGTCATGCAGTTCTCACGTTTAAACGCGCGGGCTACTTGACCAGAACGAGTCATGAATGAGGAAATATTCCGGGAAACAGTTGTTTCAGTCCCAATTCATGAGCTCCAAAAGCGTAGGGAAGAAAATGGAAGAAATTCTGACGATTATCGATGCAAGAAGAATTTTCCGTCATCGTTAACGGTACGGATTTAGAGTCGAAGGCTTTCGAACATCGGTATCGGACGACCCCCTGAGGTCACATGTAGCCGTGTCGTTGTTTTCTAAAGGAGAAATGAAGAAAAAAGAAATTTTGTGACGATGTTATGGTCCCCAATAAAATAAAACGATACCTGAGTTTTTATCTCGGAGGGAAAATGACGGTCTTCTGTAGAAACCTGACAGGCTTTGAGTGCTCCCAGAGTGCCCAAGATCATCGCGCAAGAGGACCTACAACGACGTCGCAATATATTCCTGCAAAGGTCGGCGCATAAGATTAACCGAAAGATTTCACCCAGAATCAACGAGTTTAAAAAGGTTTATATTTAGTCGCTTATAAGGTCAGAAGAGAAGAAAAAATTCAGCACCACTCAATTTCGCAGCTTTTGAACGTTCAAAGAGTCACTTGATTCTACAACCACGCGGAATTTCGATACGACGAAGTATTTGAACAAAAAATTTGGTTAGCCTCTTTAGCACTGCACTTGACTGACCATGAAACAAATTAATTCCCCGATGGATCAGCTCAGTGAGCCGTCTGCACTGAAATAGAAGACAGGGGACACATTCGGATGGTTTTTCATCAGATCTAGTTACAAACCTATCATAACATCTTCGTTGTTTCCGTTTTTGCTATAATGTTGGGACCTTTCAACGCTTCTATCTCCAGTTTCTAGTCTGCACTCTCTTCTAGCTCTGCTTCAGGTAAGTTTTGTCCCTGTATTTTCTGTGTGTTACATCAGGGAATGATGATGTCAACGCAGTAAGAAGACATTACAATGTACCCTGTTACAAGACGCAATAAAATTATTCCTGTTCAGCCCGAACCTATAGCTATGCAGCTGCGTGTCAAACCGAAACGCAGAATTCAAATTCAAAGAAGCTTGTTGAACATTGGAGTAAACTCTCCCATACATAATTAGCCTCGATCTAATTAGAACGAACGTCGTACGTTTTAATTCCTATGCATCTAATCAACCAGCGGGACCACGAACGTGCCTCGCTTCTTTATGGCACCGTAGTGGATCAAGTGAGATAAAAGAAATATTTGAACAACGATCCTGAAGAGATAAATAAAGGCCGTTTGTCGTGCCATCGACGTACTTCGATATAAACACGTTAGATCCCGTCAACTTTTCAATCCTCAAGGGACTACTTAATACGGGACTGCGGTAATAAATGTGGGTATGAAACATTGCCGTTTGTAGAATCGATTCCTCGATAACGTCAAACAAAGAAACACCGCGGCATCGGAAACTCAAACCCCACGGTATCCTCGAGGGAAGGAATGGAGGGAAGAACCGAGTGGCAATCCATCCTCGACATCGAGACATTAATATTAATTTTGTTGAGGGACTCGGCAGCGACTCATACAAAAAAGAAAAAGACTTCTGCAGTTGTTTCCACACACGAACCACAGAAATTCTGAACTGAGGTCCAACGTCTTCAAAAGTTGTCAAAATTCAGCCTCCATTGGTCTGAGCTGCGAACCAGCCCAATATGAACACCCCTAGCTCGAACGCGGGCCCTTTTTCCCCTACTTGAAAGTAAGGCTCCTGGTGCAGTGTGAATGTCCTCGATTCTCGAGGCGCGTATCAGGTTCGTTGAGAGGTCTTTTTACTCTGTGGCAAAGCTTGCCTTCAGCCAGCACCTGGCCATATGTCAGGCGTGGTGTGTTCCCCACGGTGAAAGAAAAAATTAGCTGTGATGATAAAACTGTGCTACAGATAACGTGAGTGACAGGGATTTCGGACCATGCGGCAATATCGTTGTTCTTTCGCCCCGTGCAGTTTTACTTCTTGTATTATCACCGTAATTAGGCGTGTGACGGCTGAGGATACGAGTTTCAGAGTTGGTATATAACTTCCGGGCAGAGATTTCCGCATCTGGTCAACCGGTCGAACAACCCCGTTCCAGCTCCAGCTGCCATCCCGCTTCACTGTTTCCAGTAACGAGCCTATAAAACCAAACGACCATAAGTCGACAATCCTCTGTTGGGTATGAGAGGATCGGATCGTCTATGGTGAAGCGAAGATGAGAAATTCTAGAAATGTGAAACACCCGTATTATGAACCACTCGGCACGGGAAGAAATGAAAGCTGCTCTTGAAACAAATTTACAATGTCAGATGTCGATTATGCGCGTCGATTCAGAGAATAAATTTTCCTATTCCGAAGATCCGTGAAACGGAATTCGCTAACGATGGACGTCGGTGGCGCGAAGACTCCTGAAAAACATGGACTCGATAATGAGAAACCAAAGACGTCGCCATCCCTTATTCCAACATCGACTGGTAACTCGCCTGGTCAATCTCGCCGTCAAATTCCACAGACCTCGATCCACGAGGATCGAGATACGAAGGGCGGTGATTCCCGAGGGGTGAGAGATTTTTCCGTTAGTTTTCTTCTGCGGTATTTGAGGTTCCGATCGGGCCAGAATCATCGATTAATCGTAGGCGAAGATGAGCTGTCTCATATTCTACCATGAGTACCCGCAGACAGCGAAGCAAGCTCAATTATCACAGTCTTGATATAATAATCATTGGATTCCTAAACTATTATGTATTCACATACGTCTGACATAGATCGACATCGATCGATCCGATGATTTAATCAATTTTATTAATTATACATCTTGCGTTATACTGCTACGTGAGATCCATCATAAATCATTTCTACTCGTGAGATAACTTTCGAAATTCCCTCCACTTTGCGTCACGGATTGAATCATTACCTGTAGTTACCGAATCAAAATCCGGACCGTTTTCTGTATGAATTAATTTGACGCGTGTTCAAATCCCGTACAAGATGTTAGCCTGTTAGATCCAGTCCAGGATGGTTAATTTCTCGGTGATTAGATACGAGTTGCGCTACTCCTCATGAGACAGTATAATTTATGTAAATAGGATGCGGATCTCTTTCTCTCTGTGCGTAATTTTCCCGTCATTTAAAGCCACGGTGCATTTTCTCCGTGCAGAAATTCAAAGAAAACTTATAATCGCCATACCGGGTAATTAAACATGACGAAAGATAGTCTAGAACTCATCACGTGGCCTATGCTTTACCGCGGGGATAAACGGAGTCGCGAAGGGCGAAGCGAGGCGGAGCGAGGGGGTCTCTCCCCTATATGTTTATTATTACTGGCGTGTGTGAAACTTCGAGTTTCCCACAGAGTCGCCCTACTTATGCCACACCGCTAGCACACCAGCCTACGACGTCTATTACGTTCATGTGTATTTATGACAACCCCTGTGATGCAGCGTGTGCACTGCGCGTGGGACCACCCTGACCCCACCCCTATACACGTGACCGAAACTACGCTGCATGCGCATCAAACCCTCTCTGGAACTATTGAAAGGTGGATATCTGATGGGAAACTTGCTTTCCTCGTGGTGCTTGTCTTCTCGAGTTCCCAGCTTCCTCCCTCCCCCGATATTCTGGGGTGAGACGATAAACTAGTTTCCGGGTTTCACCGCATTTCCCTATAATAGACGTACACGCTTTCTTCGGTTTCTAGTTTCTCCCCTATTTTCCCACACTGAAGACACCCGGCCCCCCATTCTCGCCAATAATTGTCGCTGCGCCTGGCCCCGCGCTAGTTTAGGTGCACGGGACGGTTATCGTTGGCTCCATCTAAGCCGGGGGGTTGTTATGACGTTATACCTTCTACGTGAGAGGAGGACTCGAATGTGAGCCGAAAAATAAACTAGAATCATAAATCCAAAGTTGTCCCTTTTTTCTTGTCTTCAAATTAAGAACGACGAACGCGATAAGGACAATGAAGGCGTCCTCAACTTTCCAATGAACAGTTTTAGCGCCTGTGTACAAGCCGCAGTACAGAAACTGAATTACTGTAGGTACCGATCAATTTCATGGTTCCCACACAAGGCGAAAGGCCGAAGGCCCGACTCCCAGCTCGGTGTCACGGTTCGACGAAGCCCTCGGGGTCCTAAATGCCCGGAAATTAACTTTTCAATATTATTTTTTTACCCCACTCTATTCCGCCAACAAACTCACGACGATGGTGGCACGAATAGCGGCTCTTGCAATTATCTATCGATTACTGAGTGCAGCTACAAGGACGAGAGACCAAAGCCTATACAAAGACCGGCTACTTTTGGTCAACTGAAACCTTCATCCTACAATTTTACAGATCGATGAGCTTTTCGGAGCTACTGAACTTGACCGGTGCACGGCTAATCCTTTTCTTATCTCCTCACACGTTCTCGATCTGAACTACCGAACATCCGGTAGCATCTGTGAGCATTGTAACCTGATAATCAATCCACTTTCCAAACACCAAAATGAATGAGTTTCGCTCTTCTTCTAGTCAAGTTTATGAAAAATTGAATGTACTCTCATACGGTATTATTTCGGCTGAGTCAGTAGTTGACTTTGGCTAATCGTTGGCCCATCTGTACCAACAGAACCCTCGCCTATATTGCCACGCGGCCACTACCGCCGTTGCCATGTCGTGTGTTTTTTCATGTGTATAGGTAGGGGTATGGGATTCGAATTAACTAAAGAACATTCGTTAGTTAACGGAGCGTGGCGGACGCCGGGGCTGGCATTAACTTGTGGAACTTGTTTCTTTGGTTCCCACTCTATTATGCCCAAGAACAAGACCAAGAGGGTCCCTGGCTTGCGTTCGACATTACCGCGTTGGCGTGATTATACCATCAACTTACCCCCTCCTGGCTGTCATTGAATCAAAATTCGGATAATGGCCTCAGTAGATCCGGGGGACATGGACTAAAAAACGGTGAACAGTTTCGTTCTCGGAACCTGTGTAACCCTTTGGAGATTTTCGTAGGAATGTTAACAATGCGTTTCTCCGCTGTATTATTGGCGTTGGTCAAGAAGGCTACAACACGAAAAGGGCGATCGTAAAAGGCTTGAAATTTCCAAAAGACCTGCCAGTGTGAGATCAGTGCTCTCGTTTGGCCCCGGGCGATAGCCACCCTCGCCTAAAAATCTTTCAGGTTTTCAAATTGCTCTTAAACGTTCGGAATGCATCCTAAAATTGGTCCAATTCATCGAAATTCGTGGTACAAAAGGTCCTCTAATTTGGTAAAATTGAACCCCATAGTCGTAAAGGTACAACTGTATAACCACACAATCCTTTTATAGACTCGTATAACATTTTTTTTTTCCCCGTCTTCTCAATCAACGATCTCATTCTTTATCCGTCACAATCTTCACGTCTCGTTCCAGAAAAGAAATACACGTGTTAAAAGTTAACTCATGCAAAGTATTATAAATTACGGGTTCAGGACTCCCTCTGCGAAATGACAATGAGAAACCCGTTTCGCAAACTCGGTTTACGGTTAATAATAAATTATGTTTCACCGTGTATAAGAGGAAGAAAAAGGTGGGAGGTAAATTTCGGTGGGACTACGCGAGCGCTCTTGCGGTCAATAATGATGCCCCTCGATATATGTATACCATTAGACGATTCTATCTGGCAAGACAATAATTACATCTTACATTATAACAAAGAAATTTGATTGGCAGGAGGCTTAAGTAATCACTAAATCGAAATCGATACGGTAACCAATTACCTTTTATACCTACCTTCAAATTATACAAAATTGCAAATCACGTTGCGGGCATAAGACATTGATTGGCAAATAAATAATTTAAATCTGGCGTGAGTAGAAATCTTCATCTCTAATTTCTGTAAATGTTTTCACTACTTCAATTCAACCGACATTCAATTCGCCTTCTCTTCTCTCAGTTTCTTCATCCCGTTCCGTAAAGTCACATTAAATTCGTGCTGACCACAGACCAATTTAGGACAAAAGAATAATTATTTAAAAATAGTTTTTGCGGTTTAGCAATAAGATAGAAAAATGAAACCGCGGACAACAGATTCCGAACAAAAAATAACCTCGGGATACAAAGTATCGTAGAGCTTGTGGCCTCTGTCCGGGATTTCTGATCCTGTGTCCTACTTACACCAGCCTGTCCGATCAAAGGCAATACGGAGCGTGTAATTTTTAGGTGCTTATGTATATACGTGAACGGGCACGACGTGATAATAAACCTCGAACGTTAATCTAGCTCTGCCTCTTACTTTCGGCTTGTTTTTATAAGAAACCATTAGCCGTTTGCAATCAATCACGAGGCCCGTAGCTTATGACATTTACGAAACAGGGCGACCCCGGGGTCGCCAACTGCGTGCTGGGAAAAAAAACTTTCCAAGCTACCAAAACTGGGTTCTTGGGGTTCGACCCGATCCTTTTCCCCTCGAATTTTATTTACCGTAAGGCGTAACGCTTGCGTTATAACGCAGCTAGAAAGGTTACCGTACTCTATAATCATACTCGCACGATATTTTTCGTTCCTAAGCTAATTCTAATGGCTATACAGAGGTCGGTGAACAACGAGCTCGATTCTCCACTCGGAATTCGTCATTTCTTTATTTTCCAGCGCATGACCACTGCCCAAATGCAGGCACAGATCTACTTGAACGACAAAAAAATATTCGAACTGTTCAACTTCCTCATCGGACATCTACTCGTTGACGAACCAACCGACCCTCTCGAATACCTGGCCGAACTTTTGGACAAGTGCAAGCTTTTCAGAGACGGACTTCGCGACCCTCCGCTTCTCTTCACACCGCGGTGAGTTTTCAGCGTAACAAAATTCCTTTTTGTTTTTCAGCCTCGTAGCATACAGACGATTTTGAATTTATCCTGCGGAAATATGACTTCTCTGAATACTGTAATGATGCGACGCTACCGAAGAAGAACTTGCGGGAATGAGATAAACGAAATTGACAGTAGTGGGTACACCAGCCTGTTATTTTGTGGCAAGGACATCGTGCTCTCGCGAACTCGTGACAAACGAAATTGAGAGAAGAGGATTATTATGATGAAAAGCTGTGCTGCTGCACCGCGCCGAGACTTCAACGCCCAATAATTTAACGCTATGCCGCTATTGTATAGTCAATTCGAGACTCTATTACGTGCCAGGGCGTGATTCACTCGGATATTAAATACGAGACAGATTGAGATTTTTGGGGTCAAGGGAGGAATGAAAATCCGGTTACATTTAGAAAATTTCTTCGTACCATATACAGCTACTTTTCAAAGCCTATAATCAGTATCGATAAATAGCCACGATTTCTGAAAGGGTCTCCACAGCTGGACCAACTGGACTCTATACTTTTCTCAATTTCACCGCTACCCAATTGCAGTTGTACCTGTCTTGACCCATACCACAGAAATCGTTCGATACTGGTATATGAAGAATGGAGGGTTTGATCAGCTTTTGATTCAAGTTTCTTTTCTTTCATACCTTCACAACTGAATTTATAGTAGAGTAGCCTAAAATAGTGAGGGAATGTTTCTTCCCCCTCGATGGAAACAACAACTGTGAAATTTATATGCAATTGAATTACATGAAGGTCGTCATAAATCCGCTAATCCCTGCAACTAGTCATATAATCAATGATTTTCGTATCCGTTGGAAATAGGCGGGGTAAATCTCGTTGATTATCTGTCCATATGTCTTCTACCGCTTTTACAATCGTAAAGTATGATTTCGTAACGTAACGTTGCTGTATAGATACATGATAAAAGGGGCCAGTTCTTACCGCGCAAGCTGGATATAGAATGCGATGTTGGTACGTAACACACGTTGTATTATAAATTAAAAGCCTTAATGTGCGTTAAAAGGTTGATGAAATGACTTGACGAGATTGAATCGGGCACTCAAGAACCACCTACTTAAGCTCTGAATACGTAATTGTAAAATTATCCTGAGAGGTGTTACGCGGCAGCTCCGACTCCACGTAACAATTATTGTTCTGTAACACAAAACTCGTGGGGTTATTAACTAGTGAATGTGGTTCAGAAGCTTTGGGGTCCATCCAAGATTAATCCAAATCATGCCAAGTCATTATCTCTACAGCTGAGTCTTTTTTTGTCTCGAGCTTTCATCTAAGAAAATTCTGAAAATTTTAAACCGACGAAGTAAAACCGTGACAAAGTTTCAGACCGCCTCGTTTTCGTGGAATATCCGTATCTGACTGCATGCAGGTTTTTCTGCGGTGTCGTAACACTTTTCCTGAAACCCATGAGATCTAAATAGCGCGATCAACCACGTGTGACTACCGACTGCGATCAGACTCCCTTTTCTAGTTGCCGTCTAATTTAGTCCGGCGTAACAAACAAGATCCATATAATAATAGTAAAAGTAACTCGTATAAAGGTACATTTATCCGAGGTATTTTCTTTCTTGAAATAAAAGCGGTAAAGATAAAGTGTACAGGATAGCCAGCAGCTGAGGCAAATGGTGCTTTTTTACGCGTGACGTTTCACGTTTATATCACAATCCCAAACAATTCCCTCGGCCATGAAGGAATAACGTTTGATCTACGTAGAATGAGATTCTTTTTTGCCCCCTGTATGCGAGACACGAACGCGATGTGTGAATTCGATTAAAAATATTCTCACGAACACCCGCGTGCATAGCTTATAAGCCACGAAGAACTGATTGGTTTTCGACTTATCTTCTTATTTATGTACAGACACGTGGAAAGTATGTTCCAAAGTCTGGATCCTGCCGGCTTAGGCAGCATCTCGATGGACCAGTACAAAGCCGGTATGACGACGCTCGGAATTGGCTGCTACGACATGAACCCAAAAACATGCGCGACTGGAGGCGTTGACAAGAAGACCTTCGAAGAAGAGGCGTGAGTCTTGAATTAATAAATTTTGGTCTCTCCATATTTTTTTTAAGTATTTCGCACGCGATTGCGTCTAGACCCAGCCTCTAATGAACGTTTTATGAATAATCAAGAATTATAAATCCCGTTTAGAAGACTCTGAATCTGTGGTAACGTGAGGCAGATGTTCGCGATGGCGGCTCACGATGTTTACTTCACCGTAAAATGCTAATTTATTAGGTCAGTTCGGTTTGTTAACGCCGACAATTCGTTCCCACGCAATTCAGTACGCAGTGCCTTTACCTACAGCGAAGAGTTCCAGTTATAGGTCTACAATTCGACATTAAACTTTTCCCCTTTACCACCCAGATCTGCAGTAAAACATTTTTTTTTTTTGGTCTCTGTTTCGAAAATATCGCAGACTCACATTCATTTTACTTTCCGGTATTTTATGGAACTGATCTAGTTCATTGTATAAAGATAGAGAAAGGGCTAGTTTCAACGCGACCGTTCGAGGCGTTAGTCGATCCAGTTAGAAAAATGAGCGCAGGTACAGTAACGAATGATAATTTTTATAGTACGATATAAATGACGTAATGAATGTGAAGATTAATTTCCTGGGCTCACTGTAGACTGATACGATTATGATACTTTGTGCATCCCCCCCCCCCCCCTGTAGATAGATCCCGTTAGATATCAGTACCACAATTTTTATTAATTATTCTCATTAGTCACGGTTGTATTGGTATACTTTCTTTTTCTTATTCCATGCCCTTTGTAACGTCATATCACATTCTAGAGTGATTAATCGCAGTCGCATTCTCATAAAACGAAAATAATAGAATAGTTTTCCTGCAGAGTGTGGTGGTGCAGTGGGTTCAACTGAATACAGCAGCTGATTAGACTGAGTCGAAATTTTCGTATTTTTTCTTTTCTTAATCATGTGGTATGTGCTGCAGCGTGCTCGGGAATCTTTTAATCTCACCTCAAGTCGAAACCCGAGTACCTATGAATATGTATTATTTATACATTCTTAAAGTATGGTCCTCTCTGGTTATGTTTAACCGTCCGAATATCCCTAACGACGAGGGATTCTTCATATGCAGCCTCCGGCACCCGCCCGGCAGACTTGATATTTTCGACCGAGTAAGATCGAGATATACCTATTTGGAAATACCGTCGCGGGAATTTTGAATAATCGTAGGGATTACTTTAATAAGCAATACGGGTTCAGACTCGGACTAAAAATCACGCGTAGCCCGCGGGCTCGAAGATGACTGAGGCAAAACGATACGTTGCGTATCTTCAATCTTTATCACCGATGGAATTTGCGAGAATTTATTTACGCGAAAACCGTTATTATCATATTTGAGGAATTCTCATATCGCTGTGTTGGAGCGTACACATAAAAAATCAGACTAACGATTTTGGACAGATATTTCGTGTCAAACATTCGAACTATTGTTGAATAAGTCTTTTGCCGCTACTGCATGTCTGCGATCTTGTAATCCAATCCATCGAAGAGAAGAAGCAGCAGAAAAAAAACCGTGAACAAAGTAGGGCAATTGAAATTTGAGATTCGTCGCGTTTGGAATTTTCCAAAGTCTCGAGTGAGTTTCCTCAAATTTCAGTCAGAGGTATAGAAACCACAATTCTGCATCTGCACCATCAGCGTTTTCATTCTTCCTTTTATTTTCCTACCGAATTTTTTATTTTATTTTATTTTTTTGTTGAAGAAAGATCGAGGCAATTGTAACCCGACCAGCCAGTTTTTGTGGAGTATAATAATCGGCCGAAGAACATCCACGTCCTTTACTCCGTAGGCCGTGAGTGACCTCCAGGCCTCAAACCTTGGCCAAAGGTTAATCGACCGTTCTTACGAATCATTTCTGTCATTCTGAGCGAGAGACACACACGCCTGTGTTGCACTTGTATACAAATTATTGGTCACGATCGTGTACACGGACGAGTACCTAATAAAGTGAGCGAAATATATTATTGTAAGAGACAGAGGTACAAGGCGCGTGCGCGGCGAACTCAATTTGGTCCGATTAACTAGCGCTCGCTTCTCGGTCAATATGCATCCACATATGACTGTCTGCGTAACTTTGTCGCGTAAATTCCCCTTCGTACATGCATCTAAGATTCTTAGCCCCGTGACGTCACACGTCTTTAAGGTCAATTGGCTCGATTGAGCTGGTTCTACACACCGAATCGTTAAGCAAATCTTGGAAGTTTCCTTCGTAATTATTTTCGGAGAAACCTTACACAGCCTGGCCAAAGGCTACTCGCCAATCTATCAGGCGACAAGCGATTGCAAGTGGTTTGCGAATTTAACGAGTGGATAAGCCTTAATATACCCAGTCTTTGATTCAGTATATTAATACCGAGTGCACGTTTTTTGGTCAAAAAAAAAATTCTCACTGATTCTTATTCCGTTAATTTCTTTTCCTTTCCAAGTACGAAGTGCCTGGTGAATATGCTGTCTGAAATGATAGGTAAGAAATCGTAGGAGTAGCTGAACTGGAAACTATGATCAGACTCTGCTCTACGATGATGAAGAAATCTGGATACGCGGAAACTTGATACGATAATTCTTGCGATGTACGGTTTTTGTTACTTCTTGTCAAAATATAAACGAATGAAACATTATGTGTTGTCTAGCTCATAGTTATTAAAGTAGACCGAGACAAAACGGACTCTTAGGCCAAAAATGGGTAATGGGAGCAGAACGAGAAAGGAAGTAATTTTTCTTATCTTTATTGAGTCAAGTTTTGACCCATTTTTGTTCTACCAAGTGTCTTTTATCGTTGTCGTGAAAAATGTTACTTTTCGCCCCAGTCAACCCTGCATGTAACACGTATCTCCGAGATCTCGGAGGATATATTGGTCTTTTTTTATATTCTTCAAGCTATAATATATAATCCTTCGCTATCTCTTTCGGTAGAGCAAACTATCTACCCAAGGCATTGTAATATCTTTAACGTTATAAAGAGCCCTGAGTATATAGCTGGACCAGTTGAAAGTGTGCCCAGACTATAAAGTGAACGGTCGCGTTCTAGACGATACAATGGGTAGGAGTTGGCCAGGTATCGGTCATATGTCCATAAATAAATATATAATACCCTATGCTCGAAGACAACGCGACATAATAGAAAAAAAAGTGTATACAGAGCTATATAGGACATGAGGATATAAGTGAAAAATTGGTGAAAAAATCCTTCAGAAACAAGATTTTGAAAGACTTTTTTTCACTTTTGATCAATATCGTTGCATACATTTTATGAGAAATTGATAATTCATATTTAAATCGCGATGACGGTGTTCACTGGTGAGCAACTGGTATATACCGCAGCAAAACAGCCTACAGAAAATAAATGCCGAAGAGCCTTTCTTGCCCTCTGGTTTTGATTGTGCTTTTCAAGCATGCACGAGCCGCCCGAGGTACATCTACGCCCATTCTCGGCTCTCTTTTATCATCGTATGCGTGAGCTCGGACGTAAATGCATTTATGACTGTGTACCTCGGATGTAGCCCAGTGCTCGAGCAGAGACCAGCGTGCGTGCTTATACACACGGACAGGTTGCCTTCGGGCAACTTGTTGCTCTCGCTCTACACTGTTCTGGGCCTCTCCGCTCTCTGGTTCTTAGATGGTGTGGGAGGCTGATCTATGACTAGCGATGGGTTCAGACCGTAATCATTTTCACGAACAATTTTTCAACTAAATATATACAATTTTCGATTTTTGTTATCTTTCCTCAAATTTGTGTCTAGTTTCTGCAATTCCTTAGAAATTTGACAGCAATGGAAATTCTTGTGAGACCTGTGAGTGAGCAAATATCGCGTTTTGCCATTCGTACCCATCGCTGCGGCACGTGTGTCTCGTGTGTGCGTGTGTCACGCACGGTATGGCGTGTGTACAGCACGTTCAAGTACCCCGTCCCGTCACTTCCCCGCGTTTTCTTCTCCCCCCACCACGTGGTATTAGGGGCTAGCGGGGAACGGAGCGAGCGAAGTTTTAGTGGCTGTAGCTGTAGCCGTTGCAGCGACAGTTCCCGCTCGACTTTCAAAGAGAGAATAGTCATGGCGACGGAATATAGATTCTCTGTTCATCGTGTCTCGCGTCGAAGTAAAGTACAATTGTTCTTGTACCTAGCTTAGATCGAAAACGCGTGGCTGTGTTTTTCCTTCGTCTTTTGCATTCGATAGTGTTCAAAGATTGGGGAACCAAAACCATCAAAGGGAGAAAAACCGCGTGCCAGTGATTCGGATTTCTTGTTTCTCATTCTCATCGGAATAAGAAACTGAGAGGTTCGATACACTATAAATCGAAAGAGAACTTCTATCCAAATATGGGGATAAAGTGATGACGAACAATCTACAACCGTGACTTAAATTGAAAAAGAAAAAAACTCTTGGGTAGTGCGGTAAGAAACTAGCGTAAGACACGAGTCGTGATTATCTTTTATAAGAAAAAGCAACAACTGTGATTATTTGTGATTTGATCGATCGAGTGTGAAGACGTGATCCAGTTACGATTACTTCCTGCCTAAAGACTATAATGAAAAAATGTGTTTAAATTTTTTCCTCAACTGCGGTATAAAGTCAAATCAATCGCATTGAGTCCAGTGTGCGAGTGTTTCCAATGCAAAGAAGCTTCCGATCAATTGCAATCCTGATCTCGAAAGAGAGCAATCAAACAATCGACAGTGGCGCAGGGTGAAAGCTTCTTCATAAAAAGGCGAAAGATCGCCGAAAGATGATAAGCCCGGTGACAAGGTGGCTATCTTCAGCCTCCATCCTCAATGCAGCTGGATTTTTAATACTCGTTCTTGCTGCAACGTATATCAACGCGGCTCCAACCACCGCTCATTCGCACGCGACTGCTCCACCCGCTGACCAATGCGACTGGGTCGGAAGGTCAGTATCCATTATATTATTATTCTCTTCAGCCTCATCCCTATCCGCATTGATCGATCGACGTATTCATTCTTGTGATGAGCTAATTTTATCTTATTGTTAGCAAAGTCAATGCGAACATCGGAGGTGTGTTGCTTGTTGGAAGGGGATCTGAGATGGTCAGTGAAACGCAATCCGTTTTTAACCCGATTTGCATTGGATTTGCTATACTCCGAGATGTCGCTCTCTGTTTATATCTGGTTCGCGGCCCCGTTCTGTGTCCATACATATTCATATATTTTCCAAAGAGAGAGAGAGAAAGATATGGTAATGGTAATGAGATCGGGGTGTTTCCACTGTCGTTCGGTACAAGTACAAAACCGGTTTCGAAGAGCTGTACATATAACTGGTTATCTTTTAAAACAAGATTTTCTTCAGTATTCATTACGAATCATAACCAAGAACCATAAACTATACGTACCTCGACTACTAGCTGGTACCTCATCTCTATTGATACAAACATATATTTGAATACTTACCCTGTCCGGCACGTCCTATTTATAGACGAAAATATTTTCACAACATTTCAAGATCATAATAACTCACAGTATTACTCTTCTCTTCATTTTTCGTCCTGATAAATAAACACTGCGATAATCAATTCATCTCCTCTAGGCTTCGCTAACGATTTCAAACCCTGTTTCAGTGGTGGCGGTGGTCGAGGAGTCCGTCCAGTCTACCTGCGCTGTTCGAGGGGTGCCGTATCGTGGCGTTACCCGCGAGGAGCATTACGCGTGGTTCTGTTAGGGGGCGGCGACCGTAGTTTTCGGGGTTGCGTGAAGGTCTCAGGGCCCGCTCGAGTCTATCTCGAAGCCAAGGGAACCCTGAGGCCCGTGTACGCACCGGGTGACGGAAAGCACGAGAGTCTACATCGGTGTTTCCACTCTCGAGGACCCGTCGCGGCCCTCTACGTCGAAGCCGACGAGCCCGCGACAGGACCAACCAAAGTGAAGCTCCAGTACCACCTGGAGTTCTCTCACCCCGTCGATGACGAGGGTGAATGCAGGCCTTGCTCCAAGGAGGAACTCGCCAAGGCCTATTGCGAGAGCGACTTAGTTGCGAGGGGCACGGTCAGGGCGGTAGAAAAAAGGCCCGACCTAGACGCTGCCGAACTCGTACTCAGGGTCACCAAAATGTTGCGACGCGTCGACGAAGCGGACGTGAGTTGATTATCTGTTTTTAATCAATTGAGATAACAATTTTCTATTTTGTTTGTATGAATTCTTTATTTATATTGTAGATTTTATGGATTACATGTAATATTACAATATTTTATCACGGATAGGAGATAGCTAATCTCGGCGTTGATTTCTGTTACAGGACAACGAGGTGGACACAGTCGATTTCCATCGCAAGGAGGTGAGAATCCGAGTCCCGAGTTCATGCGACGCGCGACACGGCCAGGGAGAATTTGTGATAATGGCTAAAAAGAGGCTCGGCGATTTAACCCTCGTATGTGCGCCGAGGCTAGAAGCATGGGCAGAGGCAGTTAGAGAGCTGCAGTCTGCGTCATGCGTTCTAAAGAGCTAGTGATCGGTGTTAACTTAGATATATGTACATTTACGGCTTGATGTTAATATTTATAGATACATATTATATATATAGCATATTTTATAGAACACGAAGTGCGAAGTATACATGATAACGTATACACGGAGAAAAGACTCGATTAATATCAAATTAATTTTCTCAATGTGTATTTATTATTATAGTATATAAATGGTATGTATGAAGTCGAAAAAAGACGAACCGAGTGTACATAGAGTATATTTTATGTATGTGTATTATTAGCGTGTAAAAAACGAAGTTGACAAAAACAAAAGAGGATAAAAACTCAGATTGTACTTTGCTTATAAGTTGATCGATCTCTGAACTGTGATATTATATATTTCTGTTTGTATTATATATAAGAGTGTGTTTATATCTGACTTATAATTTTTTTTTCTTTTTTTTTACTCTTATGTTTATGCTGTGTGAAGAAAATAACGACGCATAAAAAACGTTGAATTGTTAATAAAAATGAAAATTTTTGACAAAATAAAGAAACAACAAAATAAAATGTATTAAACAATATTTTTAGAACCAAGTATATCGTCGTTGTACAGGTACGAAAAGTCTGCTACGTCATATTCGAAAGAATTTTTAAATTTATGAATTTTTTCTTCTCGTGATATCAAGAGAAGTGCCGAGAACAGTACCGTAGGGGATTTTTAGGGGGGGGGGGGCCTCGACGTCGCACGTTGCCCGCAGCCCGACGATCTTATTTCGTCTCGCAGACATATGCACGAGGCTTTTCATCTAACCGCGATTATATGACACACGTGTAAAGGGGTAGCTAACGTCTCGCGACTTGATTCACGCTACGTAATGCACACAAATCATTGTGTCTAAATTTGATCACAGAATTATTTCCACGTCTCTTGGAATCGAAGATCGTTTCGGTATGTGAAACGAACGAGAAGAACACAGCGGGGCTCATCTAAATTCTGGAATAGACTTTCGAGGGCGTTTACTTACTCGGAGAGAACTGATAAAAAAAAAATTTTCCAACTTTTTTTCATGTTTAAACTGAACGTCGTTGTTCGGAGGATTCGATCCTGTGTATTCAACTCTCGGCGCGAGACTCAAGAGATTCCTTTTACGGTAGGAAACGCGGTTTTTATTACAAGACCGCATATGCACGGCCTCTGTATCTACTCACTGGTCATTCCGCTGCTGCTGCGTCAACCCCCGCTCTCTCGCCCTTTTACAGACCGAGTGACAAACTCGATCGTTATTTACTAGTCACGTTATATTTCAATATAATTACTATACAAGAGGACAGGAGAACAAAGTACTCACCACGATGCTTCATCCGATGAGGGTCTTCTCATTTTTCGTGAATACAGTCACGAACCATGTGCATCAACGTGTAAAAATAAACCGAGACAATGAAAGAACTTACCTAAAAGAGCACTGTTCGGCGTTCCCGCCTTTTTGAGAACCTTGCGGTAGACGGCAGTTGTTTTCTCTCTGTCTACTGTCCAATTTCCCGCCGCTGTGCGCCCGTCGTTATAAACGGTTTTGCGGCTCTATTTTCAATTCATTTGTTTTTTGCTGAGTATAATAATTCCAAAAATTCAATACGACATCGGTATGCGGTGGGATAACTCAACACAACTACTAGCCAGTAGCCGCACGCACACAAGGACGCTCAACGCTGCGGTGAAGAAAAACAAAGCACTGTCCTCTCACGCAGTGGCTAGTCACTACGGGCGCCGCTCGACTGTTTTGGCGCCACCGGACGAACCGTTGCGCGGATTCGTTTTTGTTCAAAAAACAAATTCCGAGTTTACAGAATCTAACGAATGTTCTTCGGTCAATGATGATAAACTACTTTTTTGTTTTGACGTAAAAAGTACTTCATCATGATAAATTACTGCCCGTCGATTGATTCAGGGATTAGATACCGACGGGATGAAGCAGTTTTATTATGTTACCGATTGTGTAGGTACAGTTTCGCGCCGTCGAGCGACGGAACATCGCTTATCGACTTTCGGGCGGTCATTGACATTGAGCGGCAGATTTTTGATTTTCAGGAAATGATCGCGGCGTCATATTTTTTTCTGATCACTCTCTTGGGTCATTGAGAAGCTTTTAATTGGCGAGATCGAACGTAGGGAGAGACAGGAAAATAACGGAGCGATAGATAACGTTGTTTATTCGTACGTTAGGAATAAATATATAATTTATTGGGTTTATACTTGCGTGATTTCAGTCACACGCGAGAATAGATAACCAGAAAAATAATTTTCAATCACCAATTCAAGTAGGATTATTTATTGGGGGGGAAATTTATTGATAAGGAATTTTTTTCATTTTTCTCTTCATTCATTTGTTGTTATAAAAATATTGAAACTTAAATTTTATAGTCGTCGTTATTGAGTAGTATTAGTAGGTTCTTGTAAAGGAGTGCCAAAAAATATATCATCATAAAAAACAAAGACAATTTGCAGATTTGAAATACATTGAAAATACACCTTGTTTGTTAAACAATAATTCTGTTATCATTATCATTATTATTATTATTTATGAAAATCCACAAGACAAAAAACTGTGTTATCAATGCTTCGTTAATTTTTTTTTTTTTTTTTTTTT
>JAFFZH010007039.1:0-11708 GCA_018420115.1 Euura saliciscinereae
TTTTTTTTTTTTTTTTATAACAGAAAAGAGTGGAAATTCAGGATTGTAAAAGTTAAGTCAACTTTACATCAGAAATTGTAAAAATTCATAACTCTTACAATTATCTAACATCTCAAATTGAAATTTGACGAGTAAACTGACGATGAGTTCACAGAATCGCAATGATAAAAAAAAAATGGACAACCATTTCTGAACAATAATTCTTGCAACAGAGAAACGATAAGTCGAAAGAAAATTCAGTGGATGATTTTGGGCGAGAAATTTCAATCATCCAAAGTTGACTTTTGGGTAAAAGATGTACGTGGTCTTCCTTATATATTAGAACCGAAGCGTAAGTATGCGGACAATAGATGGCCGATTGAAGTATGGAAAGAAAGAGAGAGAGGGACTCATATAGGATTGGCTTTTCCGTGTCATTCGCCAAGATTGAAAACATAGAATTACTTGTTGGGGTATTTTTTTTCTGGTAAAGAGCTAAAAAATGGTAATCCGATCGTTTTCTTGGGACGATGGTATAGTCGAAGCTTTCTTCCCTCGCGGTAGTGAAACCCCCGCCTTATACCCTTCTCTTACTCTTCACTTTTACACCCCTGCACATGTAGGAAAAAAGAAAAAGAAATAGAAAACGAAAAACCCTAGACTCATACCATAACGTGGAGGGAAAACCTTTCTATCCGATACTCAAAGAATTCGATGAAAAGGGGACGATATTTCACGCGGTTCTTAGACCAACAGATTTTTCGATACACATTTCGAGATCAGAGTTTGTATCGGGGGCTCAAAAGCACCGCTCGAATCATCCCTCTAAATTTTTTCAACCCCCCCTGGACCCCAAATTTTCTCTGGGTAATGGAAACATAAAGGAATTTGAAATTTTATTACATTATCATGAATGATCGATCGCCATTACTTGACTATCAGAGCTACTCGAAATATTACATATCAGAATCATCCCTGCGCGTTTCTGGTGAAAATAACACGAATAAACCGTCTGCCTTTGATATCGACTTTCGAGAACTGTCAATTAAATGAGACTCGTCAACCGGAAGGCTATAGATTTCTGATCACTGGAGACGTTAATTAGTCTCTCTTATAGATATGATGAAAAATATCCACATCGTAGACGCACGGATCGCTGCGTGTGTGTTAATAAGAGAAAAAGGCAAATACAAAAAAATAATAGATCAATATCACATCCACGTGGTTGTACTCAGCAGAGGCTTGATTCGTGAGTTATCATAGAAAACAAACAAAAAAAAAAAATTACTGATGTTACCGCGCTTGAAATCATCAACTTTTAATGTACACAAATTCTTCTTGGTTCTCGGCAAGGATGATATCCAGGAGATTTTAATTGCAAACAAGGAAAAAAAAATTCGCTTTGATCGGCACATTTTTTACACTGTTGATATCACTATTCTAATTAAATATCACTTTTACTATTTTTAAAAACACTAATTTGGGTTACAATTGTAATCAGTAAATCGGTATTGAACATCATTACAATATCCCTTGAATACAATATATTGTCAATTCAAAGATTTTTGATCACAGAGTGAAAAACTATTGAGGTCATGTCTCTCGTGAATCTAGGGGTCAGAAACTATCGCAGCACTGGAATGAACAGAAGACCAAAAGGACCCGGTATTTGACCCTTTCTTGCCGCGTGACAAACTTCGCAGTCACTTTCAGTCATCAATAATGCGTTTTTATGTTAGATTTTCGACTATAAACTAAATGGTTTTGATATTTCTTTTTTTCATCATCCGGACGTGATATTGTAGGTTGAAGTGGAAAGAAGAAAAAAAAGGCCAGGATCAGAAATCGTTTACCTTAAATTTATTCAAAAATATCGTCCTGATATCCCGCTGACTATAGTCTCTGTCCAATGTCTTTGAGTCCGTGGATGTGACAGTGTGTTGACGACTCAATTTTCGATCATCATTTGATCTCTTCTCTGAACATGAAATAAGACTTTTCCAGTCTATCTGCTCGTTTAATTTCACTTATTCTCAGAAAATGTATGTCGAGTTCACGAAATATTGCCTGAGGCGTTTCTTTTTTTCCTCTGCCATCGGCATCCCTCGATTTTTAACGTCACTTCCGGTATTATAGTTACAGCGATAATATAAAGAGTCTCACTTACCAACTTCAAATTTGTTATCATATCGTCACGCCAGGCACGTATTCGCCCCTCAATTTCACCCCCTGGGGGATGCATTATACATGTACGTACACATGACGAGCACACGTGCACCGCGGCGGTGGGCAAAAGGCGGTCGCCATCGGCCCCGAAGATTGATAAATAATATTATTTCCTATATCTACCTCATATCCACCCCCCGCTCACCACCCTCAGACCCGTCCGCCTTCGTATGCAGTTTTTTTTTTTTGCTATCTTGTTTTCTATTCTCATACGTTTTTTTTTTCTTTCTCACTCAAGATCGTGGAATTGTGTGTGTAGGGTAGATAATACCCTACCTCAAGGCATATATGCGATTTATCCGAAACGTAAAAACGCCCTTTTCTTATTTTCTCGTCTTTGAATCTCTCACACCTTTGTAATTTTCCCGGATTTCTCACAGGATATACTATATCGCTATCTGTTGGGTAGGAATTTATTTCTGTATCGCTATTTTTTTTTCCTCTTTCTTTTTTTGCTTTATATCCCACTTCTTCTTGTCTTACACACTTTTTCTCTACATGCATACAATCAGAATTTAGAACTCCTCCTTTTTTCAAAGTCCGAATCGAAGCTTATCCTTCTGAAAACTAATCCGCGATCAACCTAGACTTGACAACAAAAATTCATACCAAATTTTGTCTCTTTTCTTATCATTACGATAATCGATTGATTAATTCTGTAACAACTGTTATTCAACTTTGAATCCTCGATTTTGAGGTTAAAAAAAATCGTTCAATCAAGAAGGCAGGATATCAAAAGTCAATCGACTCCAAAAAATATTGAGAACTTGTATAAATTATTCGTCTCTACATGGCGAAAATTCCGATATTTGTTGTAATTGCATCGATCACTGGTACCTCTCGATTAGACCAGCTTCTAATAAGCAGTCAAGTGTCTAATTAAGGTGAATCACGGTTTATTACACACTGAGTGTAATGAATAGCTCGCGTTAATCAGAATACTAGAGAACACTAGCTTAACTTCGGTACTAAATCTCTGAAATAATATCGCATCCATAAGTAAAGGTCATTAACACATCTTTAGGAACGTTTTACGATCTCATACATAATTTTTTTGCTTTTTATCAACTTCCGTTTCAAGCCTTGAAGCAAGACATCAATTTTTAATAATTTTTTTTCTTCATTTTCTTTATGATCCACAATTTTCTTTTCTTTTTCTTTCACGTATTGTCCAAGTAGGCAGACGTATCTTAATGATACGCAATTACCACAGATATACTATAGACACAAATTATTTGGGGCTATCGGTTGAATCGAATCAGAGAAAAGTAAGCAGCGCGTGTTTGTGTCAAGTCAACTTGTGTCTGGTCGTTAAGTAAACAGCTGCCCATTAGTCGTCTGCTTTAGCCCCTTGTCTAGTCATTGACAAATGCTTCGATCGGTTGAGTAATTTATTTTTTTCTAAAGAAACAAAAAAAAAAAAAAAAGAACGAGCAGCGATCTCTTGATTATTAATCGACGTATATGAGACGATCTCGTAACAAAGTGACCCTTTTTTCTTATTTATACAATTCTTGTGTTTTATTTTTCTTGTTCCAACGCACGTTTCGAATATCGCGTCTGTATGATTAGCCATTTTGTCCATGAGATTATACGCGTACGCGGGACGAGGGCGATTTCGCTAATTGGTAATTACTAACCGCTGATAATAACAGTCATTTCATATACTCGGTGGGGGGTTTACTCCAACCACAATGGAAAATTACAACGACCCAAACCATTTTCGTTTTCGTTCGTCATTTCCCTTTTGAAAATTTAAATAAATGATCCTGTGCAAAAAGGTTTTCCGACAGGCTTAATTTCACGGTGAAAAGTGAGAAAAAAAATAACCCGATTCTGCAGACGGATTGATTTGAGTTACAGTGGCAACATTTTTCAGCCTCAATCAGTTTCTGATTTATTGTGAGCTTCCGCCATAGAAAAAAAAAAAATTAGAGGGGGTGAATTCCTAACGACTGAACAGTCTGGAGTTGACTAGAATCGAGGAATTAGCTTTTAGACAGTGATTGGAGTGGTTCAGAACTGTCTGAAAGCTTGGTTCTCGGGTTCAACCAACTTCAGACTGTTCAGTCATTAGAAATTATCCCTATATAGTATATTAATGAATAGGAAGATCCTCTTGCACGATGAAAGCGAATGCCGAATTTTCTGAGGTCCCTCGATGACATCGAAAAATCAAAATTCCATGAAAAGATTTTAATGTGATTCTCTCAATTTTTGATAATCCACAGCCATGAAGGTGTGAAAAATTTGAGAAAGTATAAAATTTCACTATTCATTTACTTGAGTGACCTCTGAGAATCAATCGATTCGACTTGAATTTCGTACAATTTTATATATATTCCGAATTTTGACAAAAATTACCAAAGGAGTAACAATTTTCTTCGAGCATCTACTTCTGATTATAAATATTTTCTAGAATCTATACCCAAAAACGTGATAAAAAGCCTAAAATTATTAAATTTGCAGAACAATTCGTTCCACTATAGTTTTTCTCTGTCTCTGATCCTCAGTTTCACATGAGAATTATAAAATTTAAAACGTAATTCATAAAGAGCAAAAAATTATAGCCATCGACATCCTTCGTGCAATGGAATAATTTGATACAGTTATCGAAGTGATCGAAGGTTTCATCGGAGTCTGGTGTGGTATATTAATTCTTAATCCAACATCCGGTTGAAATTTATGACGCAAAGTCGATATCGTCAATAACCACGAATATCCTATGTAAAAAATTTAAACTTATACCTGTCTATCCAACGATGACAGAGACACGATGTCAACCCGAACATCGGAAGGGTTATTTTTATATCCGTCCTCATCATTTTGTTCAAGCAATTGTTAATCTTTTTTGATTAATACAATCCTTAAAAAAAACAATGATTTCATTTTTATTTAACAAAGAAACTGAAAAAAGGTACTTTCTCTCTGTAGAGGCTTTGGTGTATGAAAATCTGTATCCAATTTGAAAATCATGAAAAGTAAAATAAAGCTTGAAACGTTATCGCTGCGGCGTTGACTGCGGACGAACGAGCCAGAGAGCTCCAAAAGTAATTTGATTATCTTTTCACGAACCTGGATTCTGAAACCTGGAACTTGGATCCTGAAACGTGAAACCCGAAACGCGCTAGTATCCGGTCGCCTGCGGCCAACGGACGTCGAGTTTATACTACGATGCTGCTCGTCGTCGACTCCGCTAGAAAAAGAAGATGAAAAAAGGAGAAGAAAAAAATGGAACCAAAACGAAAGAATCCAGGTTAAAAATTGAACAAAGCAAAGAATAAGTTTAAATAATGAGATGGTTTTTACTTTTCGTCCGATAAACAATTGTCGTCTTAGTTGATCAGGAAGAAGATATAATAGGCACTGATTTTTTAAGCTGAATCAACAATTTATCAAAACTATTACCCAGTCCGATTTTATTTTGGCTAGAAATTAAAAATTCATCAACGATCCTCGGAAATAAAAGTAATAATCGATCATCGAGTATGTACATAACAGATGGGACCGGGTCGTTCAATATTTGTGACGGTGTCACTAAAACTGGACCGAAAAAAAAATCCACGAACTTTCCATCCTGATAAAGATTATGTTACTATTCCATATTAAAAATTACTTATAGTGGACACGATTTAGTATAATAAAATAATGCGTGAAGAGTTGAGTATACAATATTATTAGTGTAATACTGATGTATCATACTATAAAAAGCTACATGATGAATTGTGTACCAAATATTGAAATTGAATAGTTTTTAATAATTCTCAATAATAATTTGACTAGTTTTCAATGGTTTTCAATAATAAAATCGGACCTTCAATTATTATTATTTTTCTATGAGGGCTGAAATCGGTTATAATATTTCTTGTGATTTACCATGTGATATGTCCATCACACGTGATATTTTTCGTTGAGGTGTAACGACACGTGAAAGTTTTGGAAAAAGTTTAAGGTGTGAAATGTTCGTTGATGTTGGTCGACGGTGGGACGTGAGCTTTCAGCAATCTGTGTAACACGTATTTGCAGATGCGGCTGGTCGCCAGTAGCTGCTGGTACGTACAGCGATTCCATTAAACAGGGGGCGAGTTGTTTAGAAACTAGGAACGCCGTTAATGGTTCTTAGAGACTTAACAAGCAATCTAGAGAAAATCTTAGGGCTCAACGCGCAACGGGTTCTATACGTAGTCGTTTCTCCGACACGCGATAGAACTTTCGTTATACCACCACGTTATAACTTTACCTTCGGTAACTAAACTGTGACGAGAAAGACACCCAATTTGGGAATTAGCCACTCGTTAACGCGCTTTTAGTCACTCTACAGCTAAGTATAGACCCGCTGCCTCGTCCGCAGGACCTTGACACGAGATACAGAAGTCATAGAGGTACATGGAAATAGAAACGACCGATTTAAGGATGTATCGGCCGTACAATCTCAACCAAAAATGATTCTCGTCCGCAAATTGAGTACTTCGTGATAAGATAAAAATCGGAAAAAAATCAACCACGATAAAGATGATAAGAGTATTCATTTTGAACAATAATAAGCCCGAAAGTAATCAATAAATTGTTTAAACAAAATATTGTTTAACGAATTCTCTGGTAACGTTATTTTTTTTCATCTCAAATAAATTCCCTAATTTTTCTGAATACACATGCATTTTTTAAGAATTTTGTCTCTATTTTGAAATTTCCGTTTTCGAAAATTTGTAAAGGCTGTATTTACGAAACTATTTGTTCCACGCTCCGGAAACTTCGGAATTGTAATCTACATCGTTATGACAAAAACATGTCAAAAATTCAGATTTTTTCTTCCATTTTTGAAAATTTGGAAAATTTTCGAAAACGGAAATTTCAAAATAGAGACAAAATTCTGAAAAAATTCATGTGTATTCAGAAAAATTAGGGAATTTATTTGAGATGAAAAAAAATAACGTTACCAGAAAATTAGTTAAACAATGTTTTTTTTAAACAACTTATTGATAACTTTCGGGCATTATTATTATTCAAAGTCAATGCTTTGATCCTCTTGATTGTGGTTGATTTTTTTCCGATTTTTATCTCATCCCGAAGTACTCAATATTGTCGACGATAATCACTTTTGGTTGAGATTGTACGGCCAAGACGTCCTCAAGTCCTACAGAATTCGGGGATCCCCGTTCTCTCCCTTTCTCGAAGAGATGAGGTGTCCTCCCGGATCCTTGGGTATATATAACGTCGAAAATATGTCTCGACACCCTTGTCTCTATCTGTAGGTATAACCCGGGGATTCTCGGGGCGTTCGACCGTTACAGACATCCTTAACACCTGGCCCCTTTTCGTCAGAGGATAGAAGGGATCGACCATCGACCCTCGGAGTCCGAGTACACGGGGTTTACCTGACCTCGGAGATGGTACTGACCACTGCGACATTTCACCAAACCTTAGAATTTAGACATTCTTTGCTCCAATTTAATTTCAATTCCAGTTTTTCTAGCAATTTATATGAAAATTTTCGGATGTTTACAATTTTTTATTTTATTTTAGAGGTAGAGTTACTCGTCTAATTAGTTGTTTCCTCTTCACGTAATTAAAAAAAGATACAAAAAATAAAACTGTTTATCATGTTAATTGAGCAAAAACTCGATTTTATTTCTGTTGAAAATTCTTCTGTGGGAACGTTTTCGAAATTATTTATAATTTTTTGGGACAAGATCTTTATAAAATATTTAGACACTATCAGGGATGATTCAGAAGTAATTGAGTGACTATAAGGACAAGAATAGTCTGTGCAAATTGAAAGAACAATAAAAAAATGAGAAAGATATAATTTTTATTGCATTTCAAAAGATTTTAATCTACAAAAGAGTTACTTTCCTAATTTCTTTTTTTTTTTTTTTGGTCAGTAATGGCCTCTCAATTGTTCGATTTGTTTCACCCCCTTACCTTGAGTTTATTCGAAAATTTTGTTGAAAAATTCTTCGAGAAAATAAGAAGACTGAAGACTGGAAAAAAACGTTGAAAGCTATTAACAGAAACTAGATATTTTTTTTTTTATGTATAAACCGTCCTGAATATACACACGGTGGTAGATTCAGTGGTTATTTACTCGAGTATAGTAGAGTGAGCAAACCCAAACGCAACGTAGTGCAGTAAACTACATAAATTGTTTTGACGCGTCAATATATACGTAGGCAATTTGAACTCTCAGTCTTCAAGACCAATTTTTTTTCATTTTTTTTATCTCCCTCTCTCTGTTCTGTTCTCGTTTATTTCTATCTTCGGTTTTTTAAACCTCGAAGAGGTGTCTGTGCAGCCACGAATTCAAAGGGTTCGTGCAATCAGTGATTCAAAAAACAAAAACCAAAAACTCCAAGTTTATAGAAACAATATTCTCTCATGTAAGACGTGAAGGTACGCCTAAAAAATCACTAGAAATTAGTCAAAATCATCGAAAATCATCACTAAAAGTTCAGTGATACGTAATTTGAACAATTTTGATTCACTTGAAATTACAAATTTCTGATAATAAATTCAAGAATATATGGTATATTAATTATGTATAAATTACTACGTAATCACCAAAAATATTTTCTCCGAATCTAATCTATAAAACGAAACTTTCCACCACTTTTTCGCACACCGTCCCTCACCCGGTACGCTTTAATCGACGACTCCCAGGCTTTAGACTGGGGGTATGGATAGGGGTTGAAAATCAAGGTTCGAAAATCGAGAGGTGATGGTGCAGGAAAGGCGTTGAGGTAAAAAAGTAAAAAAAAAAAAATCTGAGACCGAGTCGTTTTTTTTTGTTTCGCCTGAAAGCGCGTTTCGTCTGCTCGACCATCTTCCCTTTTCCATCCTCGGTTTTTTTTCTTTCTTTTTTACTCCTCGTATTCCCCCTCGCACCCTTGCCTTTTCAACCCGCGTCTATGACCGAGCGCTCATCTCCTCCTCGTTAACAAGCATGCAAAGACGCACGTCTGGTGGACCGTTGCAGAGGAGGGGACGTGTGTAAATATACACATATAGATGTGCTGGAGGCGTTTTTATTTTATTTTTCATTATTTTTTTTTTAGGAATGTATAAAAACACTTTTAACCCCACGCACCCTGGGCTTGTCTCCCGCAATTAGCGAGTCTGTTGGACAAAAAAAAAGGTGTGAATTAGATCCAACAATCGTAGAAGGACCTCAGAAACTGGACTGAAAAGCGTAGAAAGGGATGTAAGTAGAAGATATACTAGCAATATCACCGAAACTGGAGCTCAGGGGTGGCAGACTAAGACCGATAGGCGATAACCAACCCTGCTGCCCTCGTGGCCTGGAGGCAAATAAACCATTGCAACACCGGGCCGAGAGGCAATACTGTTGCGGTACCTTTGAAAGGTGATCGGTCTGTGTTACAGTTGGTATGGGGTCATGAGGGGCGTGTATACCCCGTCGCGTCCAGAGGGTAGTCTGGAGGATACGAAACCAAAAATACGCCAATTTTGAGTCTGAAATCCAGGAATAAAATAGAAAAACTTTTATTTTTATGGACATCATATTACGAACTTATACTTATACAACCAGAAGATACAGTGAGGAGTGGGTTCCAATAGATGGCGCTGAATGGCTGCAGGGTTTTTCTACCGAATAATGACGTCATAGCGTGAACCGAAAGAGAGGAATTGACGATATATTGTACTTGGAGAACAGCCAGGATGCTGACTTAGTTTAACTTTGTAACCTAGGTTCATAATGAATGAATTTGTCGTTTTTTCACCTCAATTCACTCCATCGCTGTTCTGCAAATGTTTCTAGTCCGTATTTGACTTGTTTAGAAAAAATTTGAATAATCATCCCAGCAACAAATTATTTGGGGTCTTAAATCTGTATTTTTTCTAAATCACAAATTTGAGGAAAGCTGGTCATTTTGCCCTGACCGAAAAGTGAAAAATAAAGATCTTTTGGTTCATAACTGACAATTAAAATAAATTAATTAAGGATTAATTGAGGATTAATTGATTATCAGCCAAGGATATTTTCTTCTGAATAATGGAAAATGACGTGGAATCGATATTAAATCGATTCTAATGCATAAATTGATACTTTTTTTTACCTGAAAATGATCATATTTTCGATCCACAATTTAATAATTTATACAATTAAAAATTAAACTTTTGTGAGAAAACTAGTTAGAACCGCAGTTTTGAATCCTCTAGGGAACCTGTGCTCCGGTTTCTGGTTCAAAAACTAGGCCATGATCTTGATTGGTTGTATTGATATATTTTTACTAGAGTGATTTGGCACCAAAATTAGTGCTTGTATCAATCATAATGATAATAATTCGAAGAAAAAAAAGTTAGAAACGAAGTGAATCGTCTTCCATCTTCTTCGAGTTCATTCTTTTTTTTTTATCTTTAGGCAATACGCGAGGGTTGAATCGAAGGGATTTCATTTTGTTTTATGTATTCTCATTTTATTTTACTTTTTACACTCTGCTAGTCGGAACGAGTATTCCCAGTGTGAATTTTTATCCTGTTTGATGTTTTGGAAGAATTTCTACAAGACAAAAAAAAAAGACATTGTTCTCGGAAAACAGGACACACACGCCGTGAAAAACTCTATATGTATATACGCGAGAAAATCCAACCCCTGAAATTCAACATTTCCATTCAATTTCGCGGCAGGCTCGTCGAGGATCTAGAAAATATGGTTCCACTCTCTCCCTTCCCATTTTTCTTCTTCTCTCTACTTCCAGTTTTTTAAATAATTTTTTCACAACAATTTTCACGGGTTTTTCCTCCTAATTGGTCTAAAGACGAAATTCTCGCCACCAAATTTTTTTTTGCTCCTTATCGCCTTTTTTTTGTCTCTGTCGTCTCTTTTATCTTGTCCTCACTATTTCCGGCTCTCTGCAGAGAATCCTCGCATTGTTGTAGGGAGACAGCAGCACACTGCTGCCGACTATACAACAGCCAAAGTAAAAGTGCCCCTCACTCAAGTGTACACCCAGCTGGGTTCATTAGTAAACTGAAGTAGCTCGCTACAGGGGAAGGGGTCTTCCGTCATACCCCGTTCTCAATAACTCCATTCAACCCCCTGTGCTTCGTTCTTCGGGTACCATGCGAAACTTCAACCCCTTTACCAGACGACGCAGTTATTATCTTCCGACTCTGTAACACCGCACATCGCATAACCATGGATATGCAACGTACTGCACTTACGCGGTGTCTAGGCGTCGTTCAACCCTTGAGCACGTTCCGTAAAATTATTGACCAAAGACTGCACCTTGACTTGTGGAAATTTTGACACCGCAATTTTGACGCGAGGAGATGAAGCTCCTGGAAAACCGGAAGTGGGATCGAAATCAAAAACTTATTGGCATATCTTGGACACAAAAACCGTATCCTGTTCAAATTTCATAAAGATCGGATTTCATAAAAATCCTCAAAAATTCCTTAAATTTGTATTCGACGGCAATAGACTGTGTTTCAAAGCCCGTTGATGTATCTTCAAAATTGACGGAGTTAGCCAATGCAGTTTT
>JAFFZH010007041.1:0-19627 GCA_018420115.1 Euura saliciscinereae
CGACCGGGGGCACTCAGAAAACGGGGAGGAAAAGGGAAAGAAAAACGGGCAGGGCCCCCCCGCCCCAACCCCCTCGCCCAACGCAATAAACGGAAGTATCGATACAATTCTGGCTGTCACGAACCACTATTCTCCCTGTGTCTAGACGCCCTTTTACCGGAGACCAAAATTGTCCAAATTGACCGGATGATTCGGCGAGGATAGCCCTGGCCGATCCGGCATTGTATTGAAAGCGGAAAAAGCTGCTGAATTGTGGGACCTATAATAGCCCCCGTTGATTGTACACTTCGGAAGTTAAACACTACAGTATGTGAACGATTCGTGAAAATCGACGATCGGATTTCGATGAAAATTGCTAATAATCTGGAACTTCTCTCCAAACAATCGGACAGGCTATCGCTCTTGGACGCTCCGCGGGTAGCAGTCCGCTTCCTGTACGTTCGATAAGAGTAGTATCTGTTCCTGTCTGAAAGGTCAACGAGCGGTTTCGGTTCTGGGAAGATAGCCATCGGCTACTTTGCGTAATATCGTGAATTTCATTGTTTCCATACCATTCTTGATCTTCACACTAATTTCACTCAGGAAAGGTCGCCTCGATTAAATCGGGTACCGGAAATCGCGCGTACAGTCCCCGTTACGTGATTTACCGCGTCCCGCACCTCACTAATCACCCAGTCAACACAGAAACGTAAAATCTGCAGAGCCGGTTATGCCTGTCCCGCACTGCAATTGATGCTTGCCGGGATCAAATTTTTGCCTCTAGACCTCGCTCCCTGGCGTATCGCCCACGCGGTCAATTGACCGCCTGCAGCTCGGACTAATTATAATATCAATAGTGCATTAGATTAATTAACGTCACGTGCCCCCGCCCTCTGCGATGCGGCGATGCTGTATTACCGCTCGAGGCTCTGCAAACGGAGTATGCGTCCGTCGACTCGTTGCACGAATCCAAGATTAATTACCTCGCCTTTTGGTCGACGTCTACCGTCATGTTTAGCCGTGCAGTGAACACTGGTCAGTCGACGCTGGAGCAGAAGATCAGATAAGGCGGGGATCCGTTTCGAATCAGAGATCGGTTCGGTTCTCTCTCTTCCGATCTCTGTCTTCACTTCGCAGTCTCTTTCTGCCAGCCACGGGGCGATTATAACGTGTGAAAATACCGTAGATGGGGAACAATGTACACAGGTGTGTAAACAGGAGCCCGTAAAATCAGTTGCACAATGGAGCCTCGTGCGAACGTGTTAGGTGTTATTATACCGACCCGCACACAATATCAACGCATCCAACCCAACAACGCCCTGATTAGCTTTGACGCGAAATTTCACAGGCCGATGATCAATTCAGAAGCACGTCGCGACATTGTGTGCAGCTTAATTCGGGATGCATCGGTACAGCTAACACACACCCTAGAGTATACCATCAAGCGGAATTCACAGTATTGACTGAAACATATACCCCACATGATTCGGTAATGCAGCAGCTGATCAGGAGGCCAGGTAATGAACAATTCGCATGATTGAAGTGTTCGCGAGTCGGCAATTAGCAGTGCAGATACTGACAAAGTTGTGTAAAATTTGAGTACTTAACGTAACACGGGATGATCTGAAGTTGTGCGAAACCATCACTTGCCTTGTGACGTAGGTACCGTGCGGAATCAGGGGTTGTGCTCAACAATCAGATTGATCGCGACAAATCGATTAACCCCTTTCCCAGGAGAATCAAGTTGTTTGATCGTGAATCGTTCAGCGAACAAAAGTCTAGTCTGATTGGTAATTTCAAGATTTGACCTGATCCAGAAGTGCTGAGAGGTGAAACAGCTCCACCGGATTTTCAGTTATACCGCACCACGCAGCTAGGTTGCCTCGTTGCCCGGTTTCGCCCAACAGAACACAGCCATGTAAATGCCTCGTGGTAACTGTACTATTATTCACATTTTGCCTTGCATGGTTCAATATTTAAATTAATATTCAACGGTCGGCCGTCGAGATGATCGTCTCTGTTGGTGCATCATCCTACGCGTTGCCTGCAGTTTACATGTACCTGATGAATGCCCTGAGCCAACCAACAATTGAAAACAAAAAAAAAACGGTAAGCGATGGGCTACGTTAAACCTTGATCGTACCGTGAAACGGCGTCAAATTGATGACTCGGTGATAAAAAAACGCTCCTCGTTCTTTCATAGAACGAAATGAGACCAGTGATAGGCAAATTCGTGTGGATCGCACGATTGCACGGTATGGTCGAAAGACGTCTTGATTGGGAGTCACAGTTTAATACGATTATTCCGTATTCTGAGTGACAACTCGAAGCGCGGGTGATTGTCCGTCGTCGTGACAGTCTTCGGTTCAATTTCTGAGATCGATGACGAGTCAGCACGGTGTCTGGGCTACGTTTTATACCGCAGAGCTGTTTTCAAGAAGGTACAGAAAATGACTTTGTGTAGGTATCTTCACGATTTTCAAAGTTAGGAAGAGAGTCGGCGAACGTGCACAGTAGACCTCGAGAGACGTCCCATTAATTCTCATTTCTCGCGACCACGTAAATTAATTTATTCCACCAGTTGCCTCGATATTTTACGCCTCGACTTCTTCTACCCGGTTAATTTATTTACGCGTTCGCGGTGCTATTACAACTCTGAAAGAAACATCAACGCCGCAGAAGTCATTCTCAGCAACTGTCAAATCCAATGAAAACCAATTGTTTCACTCATTTTGCAAATCAAAGCCGGAAGGAAACTGTGCCAACTGTTCAGGCCCGAGTTTTGCCTCGTTACGCATGACGTAGTGTTCGCGGTGGAAGCTCCGCAGCGCTTTGATGAATAGAGTAAAGTGAGTCTCCAGCCGATACTTGTACTCGGTGAGCTGCTAGCGATGCAGCTCTGGTTATCACTAATGATGAATAACAAGGCATTAGACGGTTATTGGTCGTGCTTAACGATTTCTTGACAACCGTTCGCCTGCACGCACTCAAACTCGAGGCAGAAGCAAGGTGCCACGTAAGTTTTTATCAGGCTATAACCAGCCGAGTAACGATAACCTTTTCACGGTGGAAAAATTGTCAGTAGATTGCAGGCGCAGAATGAGATCCGAACAACGGTGACGACGTGTTGTTAACCGGTTGTAGTTACACGGGGTACATACCGATTATACGATTAGAAAGACCTGCCGCGGCGAAACGGTCAACGGTGCAATTCAGTGCAGTGTGTACCTACTCTGTGTTACCTAACGCGCCGGTGTTTCGATGTGACGATGCCCCGATGTGGCGATGCGGCTAATGGTCGGAGGCCGCGACAAAGTCTCATTGAACGACAAATATTTGCTCGACTATAGACTTTTCGCGCTAGCATAGCGGTTAACGGCCCAACCAGAGACAACGAGGAGACACACTAGAGCTAATTACAAAGCGAACAACGAGTTACCGACCACCAGGGTCTGCGATCTCGTTACAGTACCCGATCGGCCGTCACCGGCTGTGATTCCGTCCCCGCATTATATGGACCACGTGTATGCTACCATTTTAGATGTGTGGGGAGGTAAGTCCTCAACGACTGACCCACATGCGAGAGATTAATTTGCATTATAGCCTAAATACAAATGCGCGGTAGGTGTTATGCCACTCGAAGAGCGCTGAGCCATATTCTGATACTAAATTTTCGGAGTCCTCGTGTTTATTGAAGGGGGTACTTTATCGAGCAATTTTTCAACGATAAAAGTTAGCGTTAGAAAGAGGCTACCGGTGCATAAAGTCGAGGTAATGTTAATGCACGTTCCATGGATGATCTGTTATCGTTGAGTGTGAATATAAATGTACCGTTAATTGCCGAAGGCGAGGTTCGCAATACGTGACGATTGTACGGAGATTTATTGTTCGAGTAAGTGAACCGCGGTTGATATTTGAAGCGATTTATTTGTTACACCGGTGGGGTGTTTTTTTCAGCTTGCGAAAATTATGGCTTTCGTACGCGGTTGTGAAAATTTACTGTATATCGATACGCTTGAACGATGAAACGACATTCAACGCTCTTCTGACCTGGAAATATCCGGGACCTGGACAATTTGATAAAAGTCTACAAACCCCGTGGAGCTTCGAGATTGCATTCGCCCCCGCATCAAACTGACTTTTCGCTCCTTTCCTCTACACCGGCTTCCGGTAATAACCACGACAGTAAATCAATCCGTTTCCAGCTAACGCAATGATACATGATCTTAACAAATGTCACGAGGGCGAGATCTTGACAGCCAGAGTGACCAATGAATTGGAATGATTTAGTGATGGGTAAGTCCTTACGTGGCGACGACACGGTCACAAAGTCGAAAATATCACCGAGTGCTTTTCTGCGTCTGTGGTAAAACTTGTGGTACGTAACCCAGGAAGACTTTGAGAGTACATCTCCCTGGTTGTACACCTATTTGTAAACCTCAGCACGAAAAATATTCACTCGGAACTTTTGGTCTCAAGGGAAATCGAGAAACACGGGCAGCTTGTTCGACGCACAAGTCACAAAGCCTTGCGAGGAGAATGTCATACGGAATCTTTGCGGTAATGCCAAAGACACTTTTACTTCATGCCGCGTAGTTTCATCTTATATTACCTAACAGTCGAATGAACCACAAAGTTCTCGGGGAGTTTCTGTCTTTTGCATAGTGTAAAATGTTCTTTAAACTTTGGCAGATTTACCACGGAGATTATTTCATCAGGATTCTAGGTAAGAGCTCGGTACAAATCCCGAGAGACGCAATTTCTCGGTTTTACTCTGCTCCGGACTTTCCGCGATTGAAGATGTGAGACGTGGAGAGTCGGAGTGAGCCGTAGCTTCGTAAATCACGTTTTGTGAGTCTCCAGCACCACGAGTATTTTCCGATCTTGGCGTAAAACAAATACGGAAAAGAAATCCCCGATAAGATAAACGAGGGGGATTGAAAACGTCGTGCTTTCGTATTCACAAATCAGAAATTTAACGGCAACGTGATCTTGGGGACCAGGCTGATGCTGAGGCTGAGCTCGCGACCCAATCAAACTTTAGAAAACCCCATCCGATCCAGGTCCACCGTATACATAGTTATACATCCGGTATTCCGCGGAACCGACGCGACGACCAAACTGCTGCGGAGAGATCAACTTAACGACTCGAAACTAGAAGCCGGGATAAAATATCCGATAGACGTATATCGCCCGATCACCTGCTACACTTGCTCGAACCTTTTCAAACGTCTTTGGAAGCCCGTTTCTCCACGGCATTACAATATTCATTCACAAAAGATACCTTATTTTCCTCTCCTTTCTACTTTCAGCCATGAAGTAGTCGGTAGACGACAATCTCGAATGCGAGCTTGTCTACGATCCGAACTCGAGCTTGACGAGTACCCGGAGGCTGTCTAGCTCTCCAATCGATCATGCAGAGTGGTTAGCGTCCGCCTCAGAACCCGTCTAGAGTTGTTTGGACGAACGATCAAGCGAACGGCTTTCGTAGATTAATTAAACCAGGTAGGTACAGAGAAATAAAACTGATCGTAACTGCGAAATATGGAACGTGCCATGAACATGAGCGAAATTAATTGATGTCGAAGAATATGTTATCCTCTATTACCTCTCTTTCTCGATGTCTCCCTGAACGCAGTTACACACCCCATACAGCCGAATAATCGTGACACGTACGGACGAGGATCTTGACAGAACTTTTTGATCTCTGATCCGTTTCTCATCGTCAAGAAGAAGACTCCTGCCGCATGCAAAGCGGGCGAGTTCAGGCTCGTCGGTTTTAATAGCCTCGGTATAAACTATCCAGTTAGCGAATAACAGGGACGATGTTTGTTCCATTGCTAATTACACCGAGAACGTTTTATGTGTAACGGGAGACGGTCCGACCGTTTCTGATCACTCCGGCAGCGTTCCAGAAACGGTTGACTCCATCTTTTTTTCCAACGACGCTGGCCTCTTGGGCATCAGACGTCTGTCGCAGTTGTCCGCATTACCTCGACTCGACGTAACAGTATTTATACATCCGCGGATCAGGCATTGCTCTTTGCCAGTAAGTGGGCATTGCGCTATCCGTAAAAACGCTGCAGCCATCGAAACCATTTTCAATGAACTGATATGCATACGGCGTCATGTTCCAACGGTTCATCTGCTTCTCCGGCGAAGATAAAAGTGGGTAAATGACGGAACGGTTCGGAAAGGGTTGTCTCGACCTTTTTCACGTACAGGTCATAAATATCGGACCGCATAAAAGCTTCTCAGTTTCTCGTGCCCTTTCGGTTCGTGGAACGATGAGTCGAAGGGACGCTACGCTACGCCTGCAACGTGAATCCGATTGCCGGGAACAGCTTGATACCGATCCGCAGATAGGACTCGATTGCCGGTCGATTTGTAACCGAGGAAGAGGCACATCGCCGTCGATAAATGAAATTGAAAATGGGAAAGAAAAGTTCCAACTCCCGTCCAGTTCTTGAAATCGCGATGTGTACAGACAAACTATCCGGATCTCTTGGATAATTATTTATAATCTACGCCCGCCAGACGGCAATCAACTTTGAGTTCGAGTGGGCGTCAGATTAAAAAAAAAAGTCGCTAAAATCAACACGCTCCGGCTCGTTATTGATGCGACTCGACGAGTGAAGTGCCATGACGAAATGTGAGGCAAAAAGTTGAACAGTCGTAATTGAAGAAGAACTCGCTCAGAAAGAAACTTTCTAGACCTTCGTGTCTCGGGATCCCGAGACGAATTCAAGAGATCCTCTACTCGTCAACAGAGCGGGCATTAAACTTGTATCCAAACCTCTGCACAAAGTACATCAGGTGACATTCAACATTCATGAAACCCTACGAGTGCAATATTCAGAAGAATATCACCCGACGAGTAATGCAGCATCGACTACGCAAACTCGCGCATTATAATCAGTCTTGGAAAATATGATAATCACTGTGCCAGAGCTCGAAGAATTCCCGGAAAATACTGAGATACTGCGAGAACGGTGGAGTTTCCGAATGATCGTGAAAGAAAGTAGTGAAGCTTATCTCTACAAGGATGTTTTCCGGTTTCTTGGGGTGTGTGTAAACGATCTGTAGGAGGAGCGTGTCGAAGCGATAAAATAAACTTTGCCTGTAAAAGGATTCCCGCAAATACATACACCCTTTCTGGTTCATCTGATGCAAAAGTAAAGTAAAGAAGAAGAAGAGAAAAAAACGAAAGAATTAAAAAAATAAAAAATAAAATACCGTGTGGTGAAGCACGGAAAAGCAAGTTCAAGTAAAGGCAAGTTCTGGCGAGTAATGGGGACTCCGTGGAATAAAGAAGGAGAAGAGGAAGTAAGGTGCCTGTGTTGGCGGAAAACGTGCCAGTGGTAACCCGCGGTGAAACTTTCATCGCTTTATTACTCCCCAGAATTTTACCACCGTTCGGAATCCTGACCCCGTATACGTCGACGACCGCGATGTCCTGCAAGAACGACCCCACCTCGCAAATATTGCCATGGAATATCAAAGAGCTAAAGTACCTGGAATGGAGGGACGGAGAGAAATCGATATGTGTTCCTCGCGAGGGAAAAAGGAAGTTCTTTCTCATCGTGCTCTAGATTCACGACGGAAGCCATCAACTTATCCGCCGGAGACGTTAGCTCTCAAGATCCTCCAACACATTCGAGTCTAACGTACCGGTAATGTGGCCTAATACACACACTAAGACATAGGTGTACGCCTCTAAAGTACGAGGCGCTAAGTACGTTGAGCACGTCAACGTGCGGTTCGCTTTTCACTGGATGAAAACCCGATAAATGCTCCCTGCATCCCCATCGCGTGGTTGTACTATAGTATAGAGAGAAAATCGAGTGATACATACGTTGACGTTGTCACGTCGTCAGTCGAATAAGTCAAAGTCCGTGGAATGTATCGGGGCGAAGGCGAGACGAAGAGAGATATCGTCTGTCAAGTCAAGGGGCGACAGAAACGGTAGGGTACGTTACGGTACGGAATGAAACCCTTGATTGCGGAAGTGACGTGGGATCTGAAGAGACGTCAATGATCGAGGAAGAGAGATTATTTTCAGCCATCACCGCGACTTTGACGCCATGAAGGTTTGGCGAAAAAGTTTTTTCCCATGTGTCACGTGGTATAACGCGACGCGGAGGGTGAAATAATTGCTCGTCGAAAAGTCCGGGTAGAGACAGTTTTCAACCATCCCTAAGAATGGCGAAAGAAGGTGGCGAGTTCTACCATCCAGCTTTAAAGTGCGGCCTCTAGCTTTTTACTCGGTTAATACTGTCAGCTCCCGCGTGACATTTCTCTTTTTTTGATCTTATGGAAAAACCTTTTAAAAAAGAAAGTACCTAAGTGGCATTTCGTAAGCTCATGCTCAGGCGCAAGGAACCTCGGATAAGGGCGGTCGTCGGCATACTACCGACCATCGACACCAGACAACCTGCGGTTTATGAGGTTTAAACCGAAAGCGACCATCACCCGTTATGCGTGTCACCTGCTATCCCTACGGCATTTGATTCCCGTCCCTTATACAATTGAGCTAAGATTCTTTCTTCCCTCATCTAGGGGCGGGCACGTGCCACCACTTTTCAAACTCGGAATATGGGTTTGGCTAATGCAATCTCTGAAAATATTATTCTCACACTTGGCTTCTATTCCCGACCTGTTTCCTTATCCTCAGAGATGGAAGCGTGCTTGGCAGCACATTTTTCCAGAGTGGCTACTTGTGATGCGGATATGCTACTCTGGTCAAATTTCGCACGTTCCGATACTCGCTGTAGCTTACCAGAAGAGGAAACATTGAAATGTAAGCCGTTTGGTAAAATGGTATTGCGAAGCGGTGGCGGCGGTTAGATAGAAACATAAATTGAATTCCTAGACGGTAAAGCTATTATTTTCTCTGAGCGACGGCGTGAATGCGAGATCAGATGCGGTGGCCTTACCCAGTACTCGACGTTTGTCATCGACCATCAGACCGTTTATCGCATTCTAGATATTGCCTCAAGTTTCCAGAATTTCGACTCTGCCACTCACCAAAACACGTGCAAATAAATTTATCAATACTGCAATTGATGGCCAAATGTGTCGATTGTTTGATTCGACGAGTTTTCTGAGTAGGCGACTGCGTTTTTAGCAATTTGGAAGAACATTTCCACGTACAACGATGGAGCGGATTTTTACGAATTCGAGATACGTTTTATTAAATCTGCACCATTAGCGATGAGCGAATGATTCCTCGGAGTTCCGTGCGATGTACAATCGGCGAGCCTTCGAGCTTTTGTAACTCCCCGCTATCATGTCACGTGATATCCATTCAATTAGGACCAAATAACGTAGCGAAGTTCCGTAAAACAGTTATAATCACGTTTTGAACTCGAGAGGAATCCCGCCTACGCTGCCCACGTCCACTTGTCAACGACCCGTGCAACAGATTGACGAGACCACCGCAGACACGTGACGTGCCTGGAACGAGGATCTCTTGACGGTTTTAAAAGCCAATTAATAACACAGTCACCGTGCCGTCTGCTCGAAGCGTGTAGTCTGCTCGCGTTGCGAAATTGAATCATTAGGCTATGACGAGACAAGACGCTCGTTTCTAGGCCAGAAAAATAACCGGAGAAAGACGCAACGAGGTATTATACTTGTGCCCGTAAGCGGAGACGCCAACTCCCTAAGCCAGCATTCATAAATCTCAACAGAAAGCTCGCTGAATTCTAACTTCTAATGGCAAAGTTACTCGAAGTGGGTGGTATAGGTATTACATATTTACGCTGGTCCGCAAGGGCTCCAGCCTCCGGGAAACAGATTATACTACCAGATTCTCTCGGCTTTGGTTCTCGATTACCAAATGCAATCAATACATGCGGGTGGTATCGATGGAGCCGAAACCGTTGATCAGAAGCAGCCCCGTCTGTTGCGTGTTCGATTTCCCATAGCACTGTTCGTCTCCGAAAGCTCGTTAACAGCCAGTAACGAGTAACAAGACGAGATTCGAGAGCGCAGACATAACACGGATCTTTTAAGCCCGTCGAAGGGTATTATGTTAATGCCAATATTCATTCCACAGGCGATACTGCCGGAACCAATTATAACACTCGTCAGGATCGAGAGCGTAATTTATGAGCTGTAAATATCGGTTATGAGAATGACCTCTGGAATATGCGTAAGTGGCTTGAAATGCTGCCTGAATCGTTCATCACGACTAAACGAGGACAATTTTCATTGGTAATTCGTCGTCGTGAGGCACGCGCATGAACACGTCCTCGAGACAAGTCGCAAAGAACTCGAAACTAGGTCCAAATCATATTGGGCCAAACGTCTGGTGCGAGGGGATCAAGGTCTCGCGAAGTGAAGGGCAGTGAGTTTTTGTTCATCGACACACTTGGTACCTGCAGCAGAGATAATGATTATCGGTGTGTGCGGTGGGTTCGTCAAAAAAGGCGAGGTGAGTGAAAACCCTGCGTGATCGCCGATGGGGCTCATGGTCGTTTAAGTAAATAATCTCCGGGTTGATCGTGTTTCAAATCATTTGGAACGAGCTCGTGGTGATTTCAGGAACCGATCAACGCTGGTTATGGGTAAGAATAACGCGAAACGCACGAGCGACCATCTTCGTAGACTTTAAGGGACAGAGAAAAACTGTTATGATCAACAATCACTCCGTAGAGGCTTCGACGCTGATTTATAGAGCAGTTAAAAACAGGACCTTGCGTCAATCAGGCCACACATTTGATCATAGTTATTTCTCTCTATCGTCGAAGCATGTAGCAGATCTTTTTTTTCTATCTCGACCGATTATGATGAACGGATTCTTCTCAACTCTCCGACACCTGTCTGCCCCACGCGTACACCTAGACAGGGGCAAGAGTGAACCCAACGTCGCAAAGATCTTCGGTGAAAGTTAGCACGCGATGAGAAGCGCTTCCGTGGCAAAAAGCGAGATGAACAAATACATATCTACACGGTGTCAGCTGATTTGTGAGTATGTGATCACGTATGAAGTTGATCATATTACAGTCACAAGGCTAGAGGCCTGTTCGACAGAGATCCACGGCAGTAGCCAGTCTTTGACCTCATCAAAGCGCCTGCTTAGGCCCATAAAAAGGTCTGACGTTCAATATACATGATCATGCTTTTTGACCATTCTAGTCTGGAATCAAGCGATGGCGGTGACCCTAAAAGTCGTGTCGAGATTTGAAAGATTCCAATAACGCAATGATGGACATAACAAGCAGCTACTGTGTCCACGACTCACTCGAATGAGCATTACGTTACCCAATCTATTTGATCTCAAGGACAGTGATCAATGACTATTACGTGTAACCAGACGTAACGTAACACGAAAATTACGAAACGATAACATCACAATCGATAAAACCTTGTATTCTATCTCTGAGGATGTTGATATACTTTTGGCAGTGTGAAATTTTTAGTTTTCTCCAGACCAATTATATAGGGACATCTCTTGGTTATGCTAATTTCCGTCTCCCTTTATTCTTTGTCGATAGTGTAATGTCATTTCTTCGAGAATTGAAAAACAAGCCATTGATCTCCAGAACCGGATCATGCACTGGCGGCGATTAACAGCTGTGTGGTACATTAGCCTCTCCTACCCGTCTGCATTTTACTTCTTCTCTTTCTCTCTCTTTCCTTTTAGGCGACATCGTTTTAACGGGCATTTAAGAGTCTACTCCGTGGTTTTACGAGAGAGTACCGAAGTGCCGGAAACCCGGGAATGAAACCAGGGCGCGCGAGCGTAGCCGGGGCCGGAGGACCAACTATACAAGCCACCCCTAATCTGATTGGTTCCCGAACCTGCACGGAGCTCTATTTTCTTTTGCCTGGACCCGGATAGATCGCCCGGGAGAAAATAGTCCATATTCATACCGTGAAACGCCATTTTCCACGGGAATGTCGCGAGCTTATTCACCCCGTTGACCAAACTTCCGTTGTTTTAAAAAGTCCAGCTGCAGGTGTGGGGTAGGTACCGGAGCCATTAATTTGTTTTCGTTCTCGTCCCAACCTTCCGCCCTTGTTCCCGGAATTACCAGAAGCTTTCGTGGGTAAATGAATCGACAGCTATATTGGGAAAGAGGCACCTATATACCGAACCGAACGTTTCCCCGGGTGAAATATTACCGTTCGATGTTTTTCCAGCTTAGCCACGACGTTCTCGTCCTATTTGTGCTACGAGCTACCTTCGCCATACACTCCGATGCCTGATCTATGGCTGTTTTCACCACCGCGACCACAACCACCACGTCCATGCAAAGAACTAACTAAATCCAACCCGGTTTCAAGTTTTTCGAGGACACTCGCTTACCGAGGATATTTATCTACACCTAGGTGAAAATCTCGTTATCCGTCAGAAAACAAGCGCTGCTTTTTCGAGATTCATCTGAATTTCAGATTTACTTAGATTGGTTTTATTTCCGTTATTTAAAGAGCAAGAAATTGGCTCTTTGGTAAGAAATCTGTGGTTTCCGCAGGAGAGAAAGTGTAATTACAGCTGGGATACACGTATCGTCGACAAAGAAGATTAGGCACGCATTTGAGATTGATTGTTGAGCGTTGCGTCACTTTGTCAAGTATGGGATGGAAGAGAGCGGTTCTTCGTCGCTAATGGACACATCAGTGAGCTGGAAAAGCTAATCTGCGACTCTCTCGAAAGCGGCTTATCGCGTCGTTCGCCTGTACAGAAGTGAGCAGACGGGGGATAATGGCTTCACGTTTTGCTTGCGAACATAGCGTCAAGCGTCAAAGGAGTTGCCAGGAGCAGATCGCAAAAGTGCTAGGTAAAGTTGGTACTGATTTTAATTCTGATAAAATCGCGTAGCTTTGCGATATTGAAATTACCAAGTAAATATCGTCGTTCCCGTCTGCTAACGAGGGTCGCAATTAACCGGCGTCCTAAATACTCATGGTGGTAATATTTTTAATCAGTTTATTCGAAGCGTGGCAGAGCCCATTGTTCCGGTCTTTTGACTACCACGCACGCCCCGGTCGTTCGTTTCGCTCGACTCTGTACGCAAGCTCTATATCGAAAGGCACGAGTGAAATATACCCACGGGGTGAAAACAAGATGGAAAATTGTGACGCGAAACGGGCTGATTATGCAAAGGCACGCGCGAGTCCAAATTTAGATATGCGAGTTTGAGGCAGCCTTTAAAACGATTCGCTGCATTTGTTACTTCACTTACGTCACCAATGTCAACGCTTTTCCGGAAACTGCGATCACATCGATCGAACGAATTCGCGAAGCCCTCCCCAATACGGATCTGCTTTTGTACAAACACTCCGAGCCCGGCTCGCCGGGAGTTTGCTTTATCCCGTATTTCGGGTATATATACGACTTTCCCTAAACATAGGGGGTAAAGCCCGTATATAAGGGGTTGGTTTCGTGTGGAGTATGCGTATGCGGAATCGGAGAGAGCGGAGAGAGAATGGAACATCCAAAACTCTCGCGGGTATGAGAATGAACGTACGTACGTACATTCGCACGCCTATGGGTAGGATAGAAGATCTAGTGTAGTTGGATAGGCGAAATTGAATGCGCAGAACGTACGGCGATGGTGCCGCGCGGGAAATGTTCGGCGAACCGTATAATTGGAAGAAACGAGAAGCCATTACTTTTGTAACAAGTTGTAAGCGGTGATCTAACGCCTACTTTCCTCCTGTCAGGAATAATTTGAACCCTCACCACCGGCCTATCTCGTTTAGAGCCCCGCAAATATATCTGCGGTATACGCGAGGATCGGATTTCCCATCTTTGAACCTTCGTTCATTCGTCGGTGCGGCGTTATGCTCAATTTTTATCATCTCTCGCATGAACCATGCGCACTCGTTTAGTCGGTTACCAATAGAACAAAGATAAACAAGTTTGACTCTTGAACCCGGAAACTCTTATAGGGTCTGTTCGACCACTTATATCCGACGCTCATAGCACAGCAGTATATCGAGTTATTCGAGAGAATGTCCATATTGCCCCACGAGCGCGAGGAGACACTCCAATCAGCGTGAAAATTACGAGGGAAAATAATTCGAGCCATGAAATAACAAAGCTGAAAGTAATACAGCCCGAGATTTAACGACGAAGTGGACGAGCTGCAGGTGAGGCACAGCCGAGAGCGACGATGGGACAGGGATAAGTATAGAAGGTTTGAAAGCCACCCCGTACCGAGTATAAGGATAGGTAATAACGTGCTGGTAACTGCGCTAGTACAGTAAAACGTTGGCATTACAGCAAATTGCAATTAACCGTGACGACGCCGGATTTATGAAAATAGCCGGCTTCGAAGCGAAGCGCGACTCGCAGGGCTCGCCGAGGATATTCTAGACGAGTAGAGCTCCGAGCTACCATTCCCAAAGCTATTAACTATCCCCCCCCCCCCCCCCCCCATGAATAATCTCGCCCTTAACGTCGACTTACCACCTAATGATCGATTCATAAGCAACCAATTACACCACCACTAAAAATTGCGTTATCCAAAGTCAGACACAGAAGAAGCAGTAGATTGTGTGACAAGTGCGGAAATTTATGTAGCTCCGTGCGCGTGTGCGAAAAAAAACCTTGCGTGGAAAGTAGATCGTTTACAACGTTAGCATGCGCCAACTCTTCTTTCTTTCGCTCATATTCGCAGAGTTATTCACTACAAACTTCCAAAATAGGTGTCAGGATGGAAGAATGTTCGCTAGGGATTGGCTAGAACGTATATCACGTCTTTAGCAGCGTCTAATTTGTTCTATCGCTAATTGCCGAACCTCTGAGCGGCATGAAATAGCTCGCGTGTGTAATCTGACTGCTATAACTCAGCGAATGGGCTGAAAAGCGTAGTATATAACCGCACAGTCACGAGTATCAATGTCGAGAGTTATTATACCTAATTAGAATCGCAGGGTTCGAATGATCCGATGGAAGGTTGGTAGGAGTGTCGCGTGACCCAGCGTGCGGCGAGATAACTGGAAACTGGACCTGAGAACTTCCTAATAGAGGTTAGGCGGATAGCCGAAACCGGCACATCAGGACAAGCCCGTCTTATCCACGGGTCACTACGGTGGATATAAACTTTCAGGCTTGCCCGCCGGCACATTTTGCTAAAGTAGATATTTCACTCTAATCGCGTATAACCGTCAGGCCCCAGACTAACCCACAGATAGATAGCACGCGGACGGTAGAGGTATCTGTGTAATTGTGTACCCACGAAGGTCCGGTAAACGTTGCGGAGGGCGAGATACACTTCCAGGAAGTTGTAACTCCGTAAACGATTCCGCGAAGCTTTTCTCTATCGATATAGACTCCGGATCCCTAAATTTATACATGGAACAGATGCATCAATATCAAGCAGCGAAGGCTGTTCGACCATCGAGTTTTTCAATCAAGGCGTAAATGAATTGCGCTTAGTTCTATTCAGAGAAGTAGAAAGATCCTCGGAAGGCGTCGTTTCAGCTTCCAATACGATGGGAAATTAACTGGGAGTCACAGAGAAGAAAGCATTCCGTATATACCACCGAGAACGCGAGCGTTTATAACCATATAATGCGAAGTCGAATGTAATCGGCACCGATAAAGCGATGGTAGGGTTATTGTGCGGGTGCTAAAAGTCGAGTAAGTTGATGTTCGCCGATGTTCGCGTGGCAAGGCCGAGGCACGGTTATTTCTCGTCTCTTTCTTTCCATCCCCTCGATGTCTCTTAATATCCCGAAGCTGTTAGGCACTCCTCTCTGTTCATCCAACGAAAATTCTCGCCGGCTGAGGATTTGCGAGGATCCCGATATCCGCGGCAACGAAACTTACCCCCCAAACTCGAATTCGCGTTCTTTGATGCGAGTTCAAACGGCTTCGATGACTTGCCTTGAGTCAACAAGCTTTTTCAACAAGTTGGAAGTGCAGGAATAACAGAAAACCGACTTTGGAATTCTTAGAAAGTTTCCACACATACAAACCATTTTACTTTCGATTCCTTCATGATCTGAGTGACGCAATGAAAGAATGATGAAGCAAAAGCTGCAATAACTATGCCAGGGACACATTTTTTGAAAATAGAAGCTAATTATTCTAATGAGTATGAGATTAGTTAAAAATTTGAAGCAGTGAAACGTATATTTATGAATTTTCAGTCTGTGAGAAACACGGTTGGAAAACATAACGAAACTGAGCACCATCAATATTTTATGAAAAAGAGTTGTTGCCGAGTCGACGCGCTTCGTATGATAAATGAGCAAACAGAAAAAAAATTTGGTTAGAATAAAACTTTGCAGACTTTTCTAATGCTCGGTTTATTCCCGTTTTAGGTACAGCGATGAGAATGAAGGTGGACAAGAATCCAGAGAGATAGATAGCGATAAGCTTCGGTGCTGGATATACCTGCAGAGCCTGATACAAAAATCACAGGGCGAGTCCCAAACCGTCGGTTTTGGCGTGCCAGCTATTACTCTTCTCCACGGATTCTGTCGTATCTTTTTCTCCTCCCGCTTCTGTCGAAATTGGCCCCGAGCGAAGCAAAGCGTCATAAATCCCGATTAAAAAAGTTTTCCCGGTTCTCCTGCACGAGGAGTGTGTCACGAAGAATGCTTTCGGAACGGCCCGGCAGTGAACAGGGAGGAAAAACTTTTTTCTCCAACGAGATAGATGAAAGTAATACCCAACAGCACCCGGCTGCCCGTACAAACCCCGCGGACAACACGTGGTGTCCTTCGTCACCGATCGCCACATCGACGGACTGCCATCCAAATATCGAGACTTACCGCTAGATCCCATTCAAATTCAGTCGGCACACCACAAAAGTTTAAGCCCATCCGTACCAATAGCTGAAGTTCGCGAATTTATCTGCTTTCTGCTTACTGCAAGCAAAGACCGTGCCAAAATCTAGTTTTTGATATGTACGTCAATCTACTGCTTCTTTGTCTGAACCCCGACAGCATTGGCACCATGTGACGTCAAAAATCGTTGTATACCTCTGTGAACAGTAGAGTTATCCAGAACGTTAGACGTTTGCAGCGCCCTACCGGTGACCTCAAAGCGTTGACGGTGTTGACGGGAAAAAAATGACACTTTCGAGAGGTTCAGTTTGCCTCCATCAGTAGTAAACTGCTCCCTCTATCGATTTCGCATCCAGATTTTCGGCCATTCTCAAAACTCTGGTTTCGAGCCACCAGTGGGGCGTCACAGACAAATACCCTAAAGTTTTTTGGGTCGCTGATCACAGATCAGAAGTTATATTGGCAAAATTCAAATTGGCGGATCCAATATGTTGTTTGAAAAGTTGTTCGATTCTCATGGAAACTGGGACCTCTGGTCTTGTCGCGTCGCTGATCACGAATTTGAGGTTAAACTTTTGAAATTTCGGTATATTCTCAGATTTAATTTGAGTTGGAAATCCAACGTAGAACCTGAAAACCTTTGGACAACAATTTCGCTAAAAATGCAGTCACTACTTTTCATCACCCGATCGATGAAATGCTCCATGCCCTCGAAGGGGTTAATGAAACTTCGTTCTTGCCTTAACTAGAAACCTGGAAACGGTTCGGTAGTTTCAAAAGCTAGTGCATATTCTCGGTTGACTCGACTGTACGAAAACCATTTGGGACTTTCATGGTTCGTTCAGGACTGGTTTCGGTGAACTCCTCGGGGAAATGACTTAGGGAAGAGGAAGTTTGCCTACGCGGGATGTCAATCCCTGGTGTACGTACACGTTGGCTCAGTAGATTTGCAAGTTTTTTTTGTTGTATTGCTTGTTAAAAATACAGTGTCGAGATGAGCCAGAGAGAAGCTCGCGGGACGTTTCACAATGCTGGAGGCAGGGAGTAGCAGCATAATGCGGAAAGGGTTATTACGATCTGCAGTAAAGATATAACCGCCTCGAGACAACGCTCTTGCGGGGTGGGCAAGGGAAGGGAGGTCTGTGCACCGCCACCGCCACGCCATCGTGGGAGCAGACAGCATCTGACGATGAGTCTGACTCCTGTAACGTGAACGATGCAGTAGCACGGAATGGAAACAGGAGGCATAAGGCAGAATACCGGGGGGAAGATGGAGCCGCTGTGCGGTACGGAGTTCGCAACCGCAGAATCGTGACACAAACTCATCAGGCGTGCGAAAATCTGCCGAGCAGTGGATAGATACGCCCCGGTGGGAGTTTCTCCGTTTTATATCGTCGACGGTGGCGGAGCGCACTCATCTCTTCCGACAATCGTAAAAAATCCGAAGAGAGAAAAGCATTTGGAAAGCACCTTTGTTATCCGTGCCGAAGTGAAAGCGCGTAGGCCGTATCGAGAGGAACGAAAACAAGCCAAGGTTTATTACCAAATAAAATGTTCACTATGTCCTAGAAAAGCACCTCGCTGCAGAGGTTCTTCACCGCTGGTTGCGCTCGTAAACACCGATGGCGTTATAATTGATTTTCTTTCCTCATGATCCAACGATTCCATCTTCTCATCTCGAGCCAACGCTGAAGTCTAATGACAACGTTGAGGGTGTTCTCGTAGAGAGAAAGAGACTAGGAAAAAAAGAACAGTTTTCTTCCTCTGCTTTTACACTCTAATGGTTCACCACTCTCCGAGCTGGACCTTTTCTCGTCGGATTATTAGGAGGAAAACCCGCTGTTGTCTAGTTTGTATAGGATGAAATAAAACCTCGAACCACACACGAGAATAGAGACAACAAAAACTCCCAACTCGTAGCGTATTCCGCAATGTTTTAGTTTTTGCGATATTTTCCCGCTCTGATATCAACAGTGATATAATATCTCCAAGCGAGCGACCTTCGACATTACAAAAAACGTTCTGTTCGTGTTTTTTTCTTTCGCACTGGGGAATGTGCGAGAAATGAATAAGTCAAAAGAAATGATCGCGAATAAGCCGCGTAAGGTCGTCGAATGATTCGAGGGTGTTCCAACTCTCTCAAGAGGGGCTGGTCGAGGTTTCAAAGCTGACCCTGGCGGGGTAGTGGCCTTCCGTACAGAATATACCACCATCGGAGTATCTCCGCTCTGAGGACCCGGATGGAAGGGGGGAAGGGGGGAATCCGAGCTCCAGAGCTAGTGTGTGGGCGCGTTGTCGAAGAAACTAGAGAACAGGCGTCGTTCGTAGCCGGAGGGCAAGTTGATTTCTCTCGGGGCGGGAATCGCTAACGGATGTTCTCTCTAGCTACTGGCCCTCCTCCACTGGAACTCTATACTCTCTTCTCGCTCTTCTCTTTCGGATAGAAACCAGCGAGTCTTCCGTTCCGCGGCTATATGGTTGTACCCTGGAGAGCCATTCCGGTGTAGATGTAAACCAATTTATCCTCGGCGACAACGCGTCGAGCTTATTTTTCACTGTGCAAACTCAACCCGAGTATGCCATTCAAATCTTTGGACGACACCGAAACAGTTCAGACTTGGATTATCGACTATCAGACTAGATGTACGATCGATTTTTTTTTTACCTCGGACTTCTTTTTCTGGCATTGTCGAAAAAACGGGGTGAAACTTTAATCTAATCTCACCAGGACTGTCGCCGCGAAGATTTCATTAAATTCTCTCTACGTCGGGATCTTATTCCGTAGCGATAACGGAGAATTGAAGTTGTACGTGACCAAGATCGTATAACGCTGCACTTGACCCAAATTCGTCGAACCATATGTGAGGGCTTCTAGTTTTTTTTTGTTTTTTTTTTT
>JAFFZH010007045.1:0-15726 GCA_018420115.1 Euura saliciscinereae
AAAAAAAAAAAAGGCTGGCTACGCCAATGATCTCAGGTTGACTAAATATCATATAATGCCAAGACGAACCTTGCGTATGGCGGGGGTGGCGTGGGCGCCAAATCGGCAACCGAAATTTCGGCGCTCGATGACCGTCCGACCCCTAACGAATCGTGGATACCCGCGTCACTCGCCCTCAGAAATTGTGACGGATTCAATTTGATGGCGTCATCGTAGCTCGGAGGCGCGTCAGCAACCGCATCATAATCCGGTGGCTTCTGTCGAGACCCGCTAGCCGGCTCATCGATCGATATGACGTGAATCGGATCGTCGATCTGCAATAATAAATAAGACGAAAAAAAAAATTAGTCAGCAGAGAAATAAAAATTGGTTAAAAGTATATGGAGAGTATGGAAGGCAATAATGACTCACAACTCCTGAAGACGTAATTCAGGGTTCAAACAAGTCAGATATCAAGTATCAAATAATCGTCTATATACGTGAATGAGTTGAAATATACTTGTGTGACATGTGGAAGAACGAGACAATAATTTATACTCTGCATATATCATTTCGGTGGTGTTTTATCAGTCTGACGTTCTCTGTATGATCAAGTGCAAACGGTGGATACACGGTAGAAACTGTAAGGCTCGCCCTATCTGCAGTGTAAAAAAAATGATTGTGAATTTACTACACATTGATTACACGAAAGTCTCGAAAAATTACAAATTTATTATAGCAAAGTGAAATCGCTGTGCTTGTTCTTTGAATTCATGAACAAATTTTTAATATTACCATACATTAATCGCAAAAATACGAAATTGTGTAATAAATTCGTCATTTTTTGTCAATTAATGTTACTAAAATCTAAAGTGATTTCATCACTACTGTATTAAAAATATTAATAAAACTTCCAACAAACATTTTTCACAGTCTATTAATACCGTAGACGATGCATCTATAATATCCGGGTTATCAACCCTCGCGTTTGTGGATATGCAGACAACACACACACACTCACATTAATCCGAAACTAAACTCGTAACAGGAGTTTCTATACCTCGACGAAGACAGGGGGTTGACCCTTGCGGATCGATTTCTACGACGTTTCAACTCTTTTCTATTCCATACCTACATATATTGTATAAAAGGCGAATGATTAAATTACCGTGATTAGAAACTACTGGGATTTTGGTAAAATTTTCAAATTCACACCTGAGCCGTTATCGGATGATTCGAATGCAGCGCGGAGGCGTGCGGTCTCGTCGGTGGAGCGTGGAGCCAGCAGCACATCGCAGCACATATAAGGAGAGCTCCGGCCACGATGCAGGCCACTCCGATGTATCTGACAGGTTCTACGTAATTCTCGGCTAGTCCCAACCAGTTGATTAAAGCCCCGACGCACAGCAAGACCATCCCGTATCGGTATGGCCTTTGTGACCGTCGAGATTCCTCCAGAGACATGGCTGCAACAAACATGATACCTTTTTTATTGATTACAAAAACGCAAAATTTTTGCGTTAGCTGAGAATAATCGTGAAAAAAAATATATATATATATATATAGATTGAATTAATATCGGTGCATTTACACATTGAAAATTGAACCGGGTAGTCCATCGCCATGCTGAAACGATAAAGAGCAAGAGAAACTTGAAGAACTCTGTGTAACGTACGTTGCTCGACTTTATGAAAAGGTGTGAAGGCAACAAGTTATTCGAACGTTGGTTGTTACAGATCCCCCTCCTTCCCCCCACAAATTATATTAGTATACCCCCCCCCCCCCCCCGCCCCTCCCTCTGTGACGATATAGCTATAAATATGAATTTATATGAACATGATGTAGATAACACCTGGAAGGTGAAGAAAGAAGCAGAAAAAAAAGAAGAATAAAGTAAACTTTGTCGCCTACAAAGTCGAGACTTTATACACTGCAGATATTTGACAAGAAAAAAAAAATTATTCTATCGAACTCGATAATCTTATTTGTATAGCGGATGCCGATACCGGAAGGTATAAGTGATAATGTAATCCGTTGTTTTGCACTGCGGCAATTATAATTGACACACAGTTAAATTGTACCCGAGGCTTATTCTGCGAGATAAGAAAAATATATTGGCTGTTAAGGTGAGATAAATTAATTTATATCTCGTACCGAATGACGGGCCGGTTCCGTCGAGTAATTCGTAAGTGGTCAAAAAACTTGTCATTTTTCACAGAAACGAAATCAGACAAAAGAGTCTACGGAATATTTAAGAGAACGATCAATACTGACGATCGATTTTGTTGAAACGTTATTTTATACCCATCGCGTATAACGGAAACGTATTGGAACTAATTCACAGAATCAATATCTCCCTATATATACGCAAGTGATGATGATAAGCAACAGAGTGAAACAAATTTGGCAAATACATTCAGTAGGAGGTCTCATCCGAGTCGAACGAGATCCCGCTTTTGATGACTTAGCTAATTACAAATGAAAAATTGATCATCCATAGTCGAAGGCTGTCGACCTCGAACTCAAACCACGTGTCGATTGCTTAGTAATTTTTACCCTATTTCTTACCTAAGGCGTAGTAAAGAAGTGTTGTGTTAAAAATTACGCAATTAAGACGACAAGAATGTAACAATTTTCTCTCTCTCTCTCTGTCTCTCATATTGTCATTCATATTCCGAGGATAGTTACGTGCAGCTATGATACAGCCACACGTATACGAGCGGGAGCTAAATTGAGACCATCGTGTCATGCAGCCCGACCCATCCGAGGTTTGTTAACAGTTTGGTATCAAAGATAGCACCGTCGCGGCGGTTTGTCGCGATGTTTGGCCCACTTTCGTTCATCGACTTTCATTATTCAATAGCCATTGTTCGTATTTTGAATCTAGGTCCTTTCCGTGCAGGCAGAACTCGAGTTGCGGAGAACCTGAGATCCTTGGTGCTAAATTTTTTCGTTTACAACGAGATAAATGACGAAATATTTTGTCAACTTATCGATGAGGAAAAAAGCCACTGTGGTATAGAAAATCCTATCGGCAGATTAGATTGTAGCATGTTAATTCCGTTTGCACGTTGAACACTTTTTCCCACTCTTGTGATAAGAGGGGGTCGATAACACAGCGAATAATTAACGAAGTTAAATATTTAACGACACATAGTTTATACAGCGGATAATTTTTTCGCTGCTAATTAATTAGCGATGGACGTAATACGCGATATATTTACAATGTCCCCATATTTTATACATACTATAATCATGATATTAATAATCATAGCTTCCTCAGCAGATAAGAGGGCATATATACGTATAGGCCTGAAAAATTCGAGTCATGTAGTTTACTCTAAAAATCTGAAGCCAGAACTTGTACCCAACGGCGGGTAAAGAACTTAATTGTAACAGTAGGTTCAATTATACAATCTATTATTCATTGTTCACGTTGTCACTCCCGGGCCTCACATCGGTGCCGTGTCATTGGATGTGGATATTAATGGACTTACAGTCATGAGTCTGCGTGGGTATATTTTTGTCCGATGGATATTATAAGGTAGAGATAGATATAGGTTTCTATAGTCATTCGATACTACATACGTCAAACGATCATTTTCTCCATAGAAATATCATTTCAACACGTTTACTAAAATAAGATTCGACGCGATACACTGGATGGACTGACGTCACTGCGTACGGTACGTCGTTAATTACTGCGTCTGTTGAAGAGGAAAAAATATAGTAAAGAACGAAATAAAAAATCAGTATCCATGTCCCTGCGTAATAATCGAGAAGATTTTACCGGTAAGAGGTTTCTTCACATCAGAATAAAAAAAAAAAAAAAAACGTTTCAGTTCTTGAGATAAGATGCGACGACAACGTTATTCTTGCAAATATATACACGGCACAATGAGAACTCGGAACCATGCAGGTTGTATCCATGACAAATACGTGTGTCGTGTCACATTAAGATAAAATAATGTTCTTTTTTTTTTCTCTTTTCTTTTCAACGACGTAAATATCCCATCGGTGATATTATTGCAGGCTGATAAAAGAACGAAAATAAACGTGGAACAAAAGTTATTGAGATCATGCAGTCATATTATACTGTATTCGCGTTTTGTATTACACACACGTATATAGTGGTTTCGTCTCTTGTAGAGGGTACTGACGTACTATAGCTGTTCAAAGTAAAGTGGTATTCCTCAATTGAAACCAGTTTAATCGAGCAATTACTAGTTTTTCTTTCCAAGTTTTTCTAACATTACTGCATATACTTTGGGAAAAAAGAATTGAGTCACGCCTCTCAATCCCCAACAGGACGTGGTATCAAATTATACCTACTATGTAACAATATATACTTCAGATACTGATAACCAACAATTTACATGGTATACAGGAATGGAAACCACAAGATACGTGATCGTTGCAAGAAATTAATAGCACGATGACAGGCTAGGAATTATGAACAATGCCGATCAATCCTGTCATATTGTTACACGTATATATATCTACACCTACATTTATCACATACAGTGCAGTCAATTCTTGTAGTATGAGAATTATAATCGTAGACGTTGAATCACGAGAATACGAAATCCGTTAATTTTGACTCATTGTCAGCAATCTGTCTGACACTGCAGGGCCGTATATGCCACATTGGTCTCCATGGCATACGGTGTACATACAGCCATTGACCTACTCTACGGCCAGACTTTATACGCGGTTGTTAATGAATGAGCCAGAAGAAAAAAAAAGTCCAGAGATATATAATTTGCAATACGACAGACGTTTACAGTAACATAGATACCTATAGGTGTTCGAATATTGCATAAGAAATTGAATAAAAGGTATATAAATAAGTATAATCTTGCAACACCGTGTACCGTGGCGTTTAATAATCCGAAGGGTATCAAAAAATGATTAACAATGACTGACGGCAAGCCTCAATACGTTAGATCGACCTTAGACATTTCGCTAGATTCGTCCCCTTGAATTATTACACTTATGACTTACAATCAGTTGTAAATTATGATTGAATTGAACGCCTCGAGGTGTTTGAAAATCTCAATAATTCTCTCGTATAGTATATTTGGTGTGATTTTAACTGAACAAAGCTGTACAAATTTACGGTCAAGCTATAATGATCGCGATATATATGATACCTAACTGCAAAATTAACAATAAATAATATCGGTGTGTATAATCGCGAATTACCAGCTGGGGCAATTGAATGGCTATAACAGAGCTCTGTGCCAAGTTCTTAAGTTTCTCCACCGTGTTGGGAAAGATTGGAGAGTTGTAGTCTGCAAGAAAATCCCGTGTATTTATATACACTTGCTGCGGGACTAGTTGATCGACGATTGCTCAGAAACAAAAACAAGAAGAAAAAGAGTAAAGATAGAACGATCATATTGCAGGTTGTTACAATAAACACCGCCGGCTGTGTTGACGAACAATCATCGCACGTCCACATTATTCGTTGAAGTGATTTTCGTTCTCATTAAATTTCGCGGTCAAGTTTATCACCGTGAATCTGTGATCCGTATAGATTACGCTATCCGGTCGCGAGCTATAAATTAAATCTATACCCGGCCAACGGTATACATATCAGCCGCGCGACAAACCCCACTCACTTACTCAATCAACGAAGTGCAGCATGAGCGAAATACATTTGCATCTTACGATCACAACAGTGGGATTATTATTGTTTAGCAATTAGTAAGCATTACGTGGATTATACAAGGCTGGAGTTTATTATTCATCCGTAGATATACAATTATTACGCATTGATTTTATGTAAGATGATACCTGTAACGGACCTTGCAGCACGAAGGAAGACTCGTTTCGTATTCATCATTTCTATGATCAGTCGATTCGCGAGTAAAAACAATGATCTCTTTATCTAGTTGATTGAAACGTCAGCGTAATAAATTCGCGCTCAATATTAATCATCCGCCATTCAGTTACCACGAGTTCACGTTTGACGGTCATCACATATGTTGTACGGTTGATGCTAATAACCGGCGCCTTGAAACGTTGCTGGTTATTCAAAGTACAGTACATTTTGTACGTTGAACTTTCAACTCGCGATCAATTAGGCACTGGTCACATACAGGGTGAATTTCCAACGACACGTCGATCTGAAGTTGGCTAGAATCGTGAAACAAGCTTTCAGACATTTTGGAACCAATTAAAGTGTCCGAATGCTCATTTTTCGATTCTAGCAAACTTCAGATCAACGAGACGTTAGGAATTCACCCTGTATGTAGTTGCATATAAATTCTGCCCTCGAGATTGTACATTGAGGCGCCTGCCGCCCGAAGGCTAAGTCTTCTCCGGAGGATAGCTCATAATTTATCATGTAGAAATAACTTTATCGACAAATTTTAACACAGTCATAAATCTGTATTGGGCAATCCGAGTGTACAACGTTGCCCAATTTGCTTCGGCTGGATACCCATACCCACATGGGATCTTGCAGTATAAACTGGACAAAGTTGTAAACTTTGGAATGATCGAACTGTTGTCTCGTTCAATATGTGTATCAGAAGTTGCACTGGACTGCAAGACTTTGCAAATGTGTACCTTGAATATCAATTTCCGATGTACACACATTGATCGAGACGAGGTTCTCCACGATGTTTTAATGAACTATTCCGATGTAGGATGATGGAATGTTCACTTCGTTATGAGCGAGGAAGATCGAACGAGGACGACAACGTCAACTAGGACCTTCGACTCTGCGAGAATATCTGGTGTATCCATTCACTGACCATGAGACGATATTCGTTACGGTACCACCGCCTAAGACATAACTTGGTAGTTTTTTGCATACCAGAAAAGAAAAAATCTGATAATATTTGTGGTTTTCTGTACAGAACGAAGTATTGATCGATCAAATCATGTAGAATAAATAAACATTTGCAATATTATTTCATTTCGTTTTGTCTTTGCTGTATTATTGTATCGATCCCGTTATGCTGAACCGCTATCGATCCCGCCTCGACGTGTATACGCGAACACCGAATAGGTTCTGAATTATGGTTGAGGTGTTTTTTTTTTCTGCCGACCAAATGATTGCAGCCAATAAAATAAGATAATGTGCGTTGACGTAGGTACCCACGGCCGCGAAATCAGGTAAGCGAATGTTGGTGATATGACATACTATAAGTACGTACTATATACACAGGTTCGAACGCACGAACGGCATACACTGTGCGAGGTACCCCACAGCAGGTATATGGTATATGGTATATGGCACAAAGCAACGGGCTGATGGGGAAGTCGATAAGAAACGCTTCGCCATGAAAGGTTTATTTTAAACGAGTTGAGCGATCGAAGGTGCCAGCCAACTTCGCAGGCTTGCGGTGTGACACGTAAACTGAACATTTTTACCGATTTTAGCCAACGACGATACGAGCATTATCCCACGGACTGCAATCACAATCTTTCGATTATAGACAAAAATTGTTTATCATAAATTCAGATGAGAGCCGGTTCTGTGGTGAACGGTATTATAAACGATCGCGTGGTATCCTAGCAGGTTTAACGATTCGAACGTAAAGAACGAGTATTACTAGTTCTTAGCTGTATTTGAGAGAATAATTTGCATTCTTCTCGAAGCCATGCACCGCGCCGCGGTTCATCTGGGTGGAAATAAGATATGAATTAAGATAGTGAATCTCCGGTCTGCAGTTCTGCGTTATTTCCGAGAATAGATGGAATTCAATCTCTATTCGACGGCAATAATATTTATTTTCTACGAAATCACGTGACACTGTCGCGGTTTTCATTGTCAATTCTTATCGTACATCCTGTCCTCACTCAAGAAGTAGCGACAACGTACACAACGGGGAGACGAAAGAGTCTACATTGCACCCGTTGAAATAACACAGTGTTTTTCTCGTTTCGCGCGACGTTATTCAGAATCTACAAACTGTGAAACTTCTGTTATTTAGACAATTCAATTGAATTGAAAAGTAAAAACACTGCAACAATATCAAAAGCTGACAGATATATTTCTCACCGATTGAACCGAGGTATGATCTTCGCATGAAACAATAAAAAGGAAGAAACTGTCACGCCTGAAAAACGGACCAAATTTACAGATTGTCATTGACGAACGGTCAAGTTTTTACAAATTTTGCGCGATTAACTGATGGTACACAGTAGATACGTCGAATAATATCTATGATGTGATCATACCAGTTTTTTGTTTCTTTGTTTTTTTCAACAAATAAAATTCCGCGATCCTATAAGTAACGGCTGTCCTATCCTAATCGTTGAAAACTTCCGCCAAATATGATTGCCGATTTAGACTCAGCACTCATAATCGAAAGAGATTATCACATGTTGAAACGTTATTATTATCTAATATGCTTCGTCATAAAAGTTTCGCCAGATTTTTTAATCCACAAAGTTTTCCCGTTATCTTATCATGCACACGACGCCACCCGGTATGTCATTCAGGAAATGTATACGGAGGAAGGACAGCAGGAACAAGTAGCAGGAAAAGAAGAGGAATGCCTGCCACAACAGAACCACAAGTCCTGTGTAGTCGTTATACAGGTTTTCTTTACTTGTTTGATGTTTCAATATACTTTTTGCACGTCAAAAATTAAGGAAAAAAAGGATGGCAATCCGGGTAGAATTTCAACAAAGCCTTCGACGTTTGTAAACCAGCTGGATGACCAACGCAAGGAACCGGCTTCGAACTCTGAAGGTCCGGTTGATCCGTCCGTCAGTACCATAATGTACCTATTTTTTATCTCTTCGTCCCGGTCGCGCGCAAATGGCCATTCACTATTTCACAACTTCAGGTAACACGCCTTGCTCCGATCCCCCTCTTGCTTTATCGACACGCTATTAATCTGCTCTGCGTTGGTGTCGATCTCAGTTATTTTTCGCAACATTTCAAACTGAGGTGCAAATACTGAATTGGCAAGGAAAATAAAGTGGACCGACACCCACGGTTGCGATTTCATCAAATTTCCAGCATCCCGAAGGATGATATTGGCACAACGGTACCGACTGTGACGGTCGTTTTGAGCGGGAATTTTTGAATGCGTCAAAATTTCGACATTGCGATCCTGTCGCTTCGGGGCAAATTCAAGTATCACAATAGTGAGCCTTCGACAGTGATGTGAATAAGAATTGTCTGTTTACCTGGACTAAACGTGGCGGTTGGGTCTGACAGTTTGAATGCACGTCGATAAACTTTCCAACTTGAACTTCTCACTCGTTTATAGAGTCGGTTTAGAATGGGTTACCGGTAGCAGTGTAACAAACGATGAGAACTTTCTTGAAAATTTCGAATACTGCGCGAGTTCGAATTTTGAATTTTCTCTTCAAACTACGAAATGAACAGCGTCGGTTTTCACGCACACTGAATAAAACTATGAAAAAATAGTCAAACAATTATTGAACAGCATCCGGGCTCCTGCCTGTCTGGCGGACTCCGCGCGACTGAATCACACCGAAACAGTGACTACCGACGTCACGGTACCTTCGCAGTCTCGCAATCCGGCGCGTCGCGCGCCGCTAGCTTCTATCTTATCCTCGACTACCATCCTTTGCATTTATACGATTAATAATGCCACTGACATTAACCCCGAGTTTGTAACTTAACCAGTTACCAGGAAGAAATTAATCAGGTTATTCGTACGTCATGGAAGAAATAACCGGAAATATCGGTGCTCTCATCTTCCCCAGAAATCATTTATTTGTCAAGTACAGCTGTTTCGTTGCGAACAAAAATTCGAGGAAAGTTTGTCTTGCACTTGGAAGACTTGCTGATTACTCACTGCAAGATAACGGGATTTCTAGACGGTTTTATCCACCACAATTGCTTCGTCACTGATTATGCAATTGTCACAGGAATCATTCTTATTCACTTTAGTTGCAGGATAGAGTTAAAAAATGGAACACATTTTTTTATTCACTGTTTGTTAAAATGTTTGGTTTTTATTGTTACCCAATTTTGATACATTTCCATATAACTCTAAACAAAGTAGACATTCATGTTTTCGCTTTATATTACTGCTAACACTATGTAGGTATGTATATAAAATGATGGGGATTAGATCCTAGTTGTAAAATGTATCTATAAACATAAATCTTGCAACATTTTTTCTTCTTTTCGTTCTTCTTTTTCTTCTACTTGCTTCACTTTAGTTATAGGATGATGTACGAAAATAAAACATATTTCTTTTTACGCACTGTATAATAAAATGTTTTGTGTTTATTGTTACCAAATTTTTATACATTTCCATAGAACTTCGAACAAAGTATACATTCGTGTTTTCATTTGTATGAAATGATGGAATTAGATCCTAGTTGTAAAATGTATCTATAAACATAAATCTTGCGAAGCTTTTTCTTCTTCATCGTTTTCTTTTTCTTTCACGTCTCGGAATTTGAATACGCGTATTGCTTCTTGAATTTCGAGTCACAGTATAAGGAAACATCGTACATGTGGTGTGAGTAATAGATTCTGATCATTGTCTCAATTGTTGATTCAATATTCATTGTGTAACAAGTAAGAAGTAGCTGTATATAACACGTTTGAATTTACATAGCCACAAATTTATCCCTGTTTATAGTACGTATTATCAAATGGATCCATGTACCCACGTTTTATGTACGCATCGGGTTTTACAATTAGATCAAGATTGGAGACCGATAGCTGAAGTAAAACGTTCATGGTCATTCGCAATACATAATAAATGTACACCACAATTTAGGCACGTGATTTATACGAGGCGTTGCATGGTTGCCTCTACTACATCGATCTGCATCCGATAGAAATGTAAAGAAGTGTAATTACGATCGATCGAAGAATTATTCTCCCGCATACGACTTACGAACTCATATTTTTTATATTCTTAACATGCGGATTGGAGCAGATACTTTTACTTCACTCAGATATACGTCTTAAATGTTATCCTTACTGAACCCACGTTGTGTTTAGAGTACTTTGTGATCTTTAGACATGCCTATATATCCCTCTTTCTTGACAAGGTTAATATTTTCGCCAGACATATTAACAAACAAAAACAATTTTTGCGTCATTTTTCAGAAGAGTTGTTTTAACTTATTTCCCCAAAAGATGAAAGAAAAATCACAAAACAGTCTCTTTCACGGTACCAAACAGAAATATTGAACAATTCTAAATATGTGAAACATTTGCCTATCTATTTATGAGAAAATAAGCATTACACCATATGCTAGCTATTATATTCCTGCTGCACGAGCCTTCGTCGCTGTTTCCGTATTTGAAAAGCGTGGTTGCGACCTTCGAGCGCGATTCGCGGGTTTCTTGTAAGAGAAGGTCACGCACATACATATCTACCCACCACTCGATCGCAAGGAAAATAATCCCGATCACAGGCTTATTCACGATTATACAGATTCCACAAGCTGCACTCTGACGTAAAAGTATATCGGAGTTATTGAAACTCTTCGAGATAGAGGTTAGATTGTAGAGAAAAAAAAGTTTTCCAAGCTACCCCAGTAATGCTTTGTCACCTTCCTGAGCTGGTTATCGATCAATGGCAATTCGACACGTACGTACATCGTATAATCCGCGATATTATCGCGCCTATCGCAAATTATGTTCTAAATTAAGCTGGCTTGTACGGTAATGACGGGTCAGCAATGAGAACTAGAGGCTCGGCTCTTTGGAAAAAATAAAGAAGATGAGAGAAATTTAGCTCGATATTTACGACACCGTTAGCCCAGTTATTTTCCTAGTCGATTCTAAAAGTATTTTTCCCTCGTTCCTGACTACAGACTCGACCGTCTCTATGCCACTATTGTCGGTTATGACACGGCGCAGTGGCGAGACTCGCGACATAAACACGTATGTTGAGTTCTGTCGAAATCAAAATTACGGAACGCGGGAAGAAGGATAAACTAAACGAGGGCAACCATTTAAAACCTGTACAAAGTCCTTGACGATAATTAGTTTTTTTTTAATTTTTTTTTTTTTTTATACATATCGAGTCGAAGAAAAGCGTCAGATCTAAAATTGGCTATCGCTATTTACTCTTGGGGGAAAAAATACATAAATTAATTACGATCCTGAAGATAAGATACACCCGACCTCCATATTCGGTCTTTGAAAGCGAAGATCGCAATCTCGGAATTATACACACTATCTCACTCTCTCTTTCTATTTATTTCCTTACCTACTTGTGTCGCTACACGTCGTATCAATAAATTTGAAATACTACAAGGTACATCGGTGAAGCTTGTGACCCGATTTTCGGTCACGTTTATAGCCTCGATTTGAAAGAATGGCCATTATTGAATGGAGGGAAAGGGGTCAGGCGAAATATCCACTTTCCGCATCGATGATAAAGAGAAATTACTGCGTTTCTGACCCTATAATCGACAATGATACGATTTCGACGTTTATACATACGTCGAGTACAACAAGCTGGGAAATAATTACACTCGGTGTTAATTTGTCCCGATAAATGCGCTAACGACAGTCTAGCATCCGCTAAAAAGTTAACAAACTATCGATGCATATGCGAAAAGGTAGATATACCGAAACTTGACCTCGAGGATAAAACGCGGAAGAAGCAGTCCGCCCGCGTATGCGGTGTGGCATCCAGTAACCATTAGCGTGTAATATCGTGTTGACTGTTGTTCGATGTCGGTTAAAATCCTAATGAAAAAACAAAAAACAAAAGACACGCGCGACGGCTAGACAAAGGAGGTTAGGAAACAAGGGAAATAAAACGGAAAGGCGCGGATTACGTTCGTTGTCATTGACTCTCCGATAAATATCACTTTTATTATACCACTTTGACGGAAGATATGTTTTTTTCTATCCAAACAGACGCAACAGCAGATCGACCGTGATATTGACTTGATAAAGGAACAAAAATACGAGCGTCGAACCCGGACGGAGGCGGGAATGTCAAAAAGCGAGGGAAAACAAAGCAAGGTCGAGGCCATACGGGCTGCCCCGATTCGATTATCGAGACGTCGAGGCGCGTAATTTGAAATAGTTTCCAACCATTCAACGTGGACATTTTTTTACGGATGTTAGATGCGGTAATATAGCGACGAATGATGTTTTTTCTGGTACTGATTTCGAAGAAAGACATGACTTGACATACATTGGCAAAGTAAAAAGTAGATAACGCCAAGTTTGCTAATGATTTTCTCAGGTATCCCGTTCACTTGTTGTTCGCATGTTTGCCGACATTAAAAAATGTTATTCGGTCATAAATAATTAAGATAAGGTGATCCTTTTCTCAGATACCGATTGTAATCACGGTGGACAGAAAATATGAATTTATAATTGATCAACGAAACGCACAGTGTTGAAATTCGAATCGCCAATGAGACAAGTTCTGAGAGAATAAATAAACGTATTTTCATATTATATATCAAACGGGTTGACGAACTGATCTCTGAAAAAAATATAAATGAACAGTATTGTATAACTTGTGTATCAATTTACTTCGCAGAGATAAGAACAAAGCCGAAGATTGATGTCTACCTGACGGATACAAAGCTGATTCTTATACTGACAATAATGTTTTTGAAAAAATGTTATTCAATGCTTTTACAATATTATCATTGTTGATCAATTTCGTTGAATTTCAGTCGTTTCCCTCGTCAAGTATGATGCAGAAAGGACAATAATTAACGATATATTTTTTTTTCAATTGATAGCTTATAAAATTTTTCATAATTTTACGATAGTAATAAAGCGTTGTTAACATGTTTTTTAAACAAACAAACTACCTTGTATAAAATGCACTGTACATATATACATACAAAGAAAATAGAATACGTATAGACTCAAGAAGATAAAAGAAAAATAACATTCAATCCTGTAGAATAACAGCACAGAATTACGTCTCTGTACTCTCGTTTGTCTTTCTTCACGCTTCCAACGGCACAGCTTCTCGATTTTTTTCTTTCCTAGGAGACTCTGTGAACACATAAGACAATCCACAAATTAATCTCAATGGACATGGTTTACTAGAACAATTAGTTATTCTTTTACATTGGAACTTTTCTCCAGCTGCTTCTAAGTTACATCAAAACAGAACAATGTTTAAAGAAAAAAAAAAAAAACTAGTACAGCTTACATATCTTCGCACACCAAAAAATAAACAATAAGAATATTTATTCACGCCCCAGATACTGAATCAACCGTATCAGACCCAAAGTCAGAGCGCCATCTATGTCATTGTCATTGCCAAAGTGTTTATGTAATCTATAAAGACAGCTGTTTACATAAGCTCCAATATTTTTCTCCCCCCATCACCTTTCTGTTTGACAGGTTCATCCGCGGGAACGTCAGGCAGTGGAATATCTTTGGGAGCCTCTGGAATTTTCTGTTCTTTGTCTTTAGCGTTTATTTCCTCATCTTGGGCGAGGAGGGCCTGAAGTTCAGCCTCCGCGTCTTCCTCGTCCTCGTCCGTGAGCATTCCGCTCATAACATCGTCAAGTTCCCTCTGTTTCTCAATTCCTTCCCTAGTCTCGTCCATCACCTTCTCGATATCGTCGATGGAAAGAATATCGTGGAGTTTTTTCAGCGCTACGTTTCCGTCCCTCAGTCCGTCTATCACCTTCATTTCAACCTGCGCAAATTCTATGTCGTGAACCATGTGCTCTAGGTTCTCAAGCTGCCCGTCCGTCTTGCTCAGCAATTGCTCCTGGAATTTTTTCTTGCGCAGCAACAACAACGCTCGACTGTAAATAATGGAATAGTTAGAAGATAGAATAGGAATTTTCATAGATCGGTACTCACTCTTTCTTTCCATCGTGGATCAATCGCTTCGCGATTTCACGCTCCTTCTCTATGCTCTGCTCTATTCGTTTTTGGTACTGTTTTATCTTATCCCTCGTTTGTTTCAATTGCTAAAACGTAATAATACCTGACATTGTTCGTCAAAAGTTAGGTTAGGATTCGGAAAATGTATTCTTACGGACCAGCACCGCCTTGTCTTGCTCCGTTACTCGACTCTGAGGTTTTTTCTTCGAGAAAAATATACCCATTTCTAACAATCGATCACCACTTATTTAATAATTGGGAAAACTTTGTCGCGATTTGACACTCAGAGATCCGATATCTACACAAAAGCCTCGTTTAGTTCGCCTTTCCGCGACCTACGGAAGCCCGGTCAGGCCAACTCGTACAGACGTACTCTGTCGCTAAAATCGGGATGTACTGAAATTATTCTTGTATTTAAAATTGAAATTGGTCCAACGATATTGAAACTTTTGTGATAGTGAATGGTATCAGAGAAAATTTGATCGCGAACGACCTTGATTGTGATTTATGTTAAATTTCGTTGCGCTACGATTACTATGTATCTCCTCGGTGCGCAAGCTGATTGAACATAAATCTTCAAAATCAGCATTCGAGTATCATTACGTTTTCAATTTTCCATTGATTAATTGTTCAATTTTCAAGTTCCAATTCAAAACTAACTAATAGTCGATGTTATCGACATAGTATGTCGTTAGATCCGTGAAATCTCGATTTTAGCGACAAATAACTAACTAATAGTCGACGTTATCGACAGAGTATGTCGTTAAAACGTTAAATCCCGATTTCGCGACATAGTATTTCGTAAATCCCGATTTAGCGACATACTATGTCGTTAAATCCGTAGAATCCCGATTTTAGCGACATAGTATGTCGTTAAATCTCGATTTTTAGCGACATAGTATGTCGTTAAGGTGAAATGAAAGTCACGTGACCTCGATATGATTTACACTTGG
>JAFFZH010007046.1:0-16752 GCA_018420115.1 Euura saliciscinereae
CACCTACAGCCAAACGGATGTCGAAAAAGAATTGGCACTGACAAATTATCTCCGCAATATCTCCAGGCTAAGTACAATTTGACTCACCACGTGAACTTTACAACGAGACTTCAGGTAACAAGAGGAAAAATTCAAATGCAAAATTGCCAATAACAGGCGAAAGGGAGAGACTGGGGCTTGAAGGCTTCGGGCTCTCCGTTAGTTACGGGCGTTTTATGCAAGAACAAACGCCTCGGGGGTGAAACCTGTAAATTATTACATATTACTATCAGAATTGACGCAAGAATTCCAATTCTAAGAAATTCGGTGTAGGTATCAAATCAATCAATTGTCAAATTATCTGACGGTTAGAGTAAAATTGATTGCTTCATGTTTGGATAGGTGAAGAAAAAATGATTGGATCCTGTTTTTCGCAGAAAATTCTAGTTCCATTCTAGGCAAATTCCTTATTACTTTCTGCCAAACTGAGTGAGAAGAACGGATCATCAACTGATTTGCTACTGGAAGGGATGGAATTTTGATAAAAACTAAAAAAAAGCGTCATAAAGTTGTTAGTAATGTTTCTAATTGAATTTCACCACGCGATTCGTTATGCCTTGGAAGATCCTCGTCCGTTTGCGGGTCCTTGGCTCCGATGGTCGCATGTCGTGGTACCATTCAGTTACTTCTGTATTTTACGTTATAATAATGAGAGACAAAAACCATTGAATCACTCGAATGTATTAGAGATAAAGATACTCACTTTACGTAAACTTCTGTTACTGAGGTTAATTTCTGAGTCTCACATTTTGCAACGCCCTCTGAATAATTGGAGTGTAGGTGAAAGACGTAATCGCGAATTCCGTTCAGACTCTGTGGTATATGAGACCCGGAACCCAGAGTGACCCAACAAAAGTATTACAATTAGCGTCCTTAGCCCCAGGACCCACCGAGTTACAAACTAATTTGCCAACTAATTGCCAACAATCGAGCAATGATTCATCGTCAGTTGAAGAGATAAATAAAAGTTAACCAGCCTATATCAGAAACTGGGGCAAAATTTTGAAACTTGTTGACGAAAGAACGTCGCTTTCACAGGATTGTGTCTAAATTATGGAATCTGTGTATCGTTTGGGATCTAAATTTATAATCAGTGTTTCTAATTACGTGTTCCGTGTCCCAGCAGCGTATAAAGAAGTCTTTTCTAAATACCGATTACCAGGAGCCATTGAAGACAGAAAATGTTGGATTTTTGAATAATCCTTGGATTTAGGAGAGTCGTTATTGTTGTACGTTGGTCCGTAATGGGACGTAACTCACACCGTATAATGTATTACACAGGTGTTAAAGGTAAAGGTGAACCAGAACTTATCCTGGCTGACTAAACGACCAGAAACCTCAAACTTAATCATCGCCTTTATCTCCAAGCCTCGCCTCGGACAGAGATGAATTTCGTACTAACGCAAGAAACAAGATAAAAAAAAAGTAAAGACACAAAAGTCGCGTAAGACACTTTAAGATTGAACAAGCCTCGATCCACGGGGACCTTGAGGAATTCTTAGCTACTTACGTGAGAAGAAAACGATCCTCGCAAAAAAGAAGTAAATTCTTCTCTAAGCATCTGATGGATTTTGAAACAGAATCCGAAGAGATTTCCTAAAATGGCGCATTGTCAAGGTCCTTAAGGCAGTTGCGTAATTCGAGGAATCTTCGCAGTGCAGCGAATGCGTTCACTTATAATTATATGTGGATCTGAAAGGTGTGCGAATACGATGTTTATGAGGCTTGTGCTAATCCTCGAGCCAACAGTTGTCGATCCCGAAACAGACTTTATTATTTGCTGTATGTCGGTGTAAATTTTTTTCACATCACAGCTTCCTGATTCTTTCATAGCTATTCATCCCGATGTATACCTACTGCGATCTTTTGATCATTTTTTTTTTCACCGTGGACATAATTGAATCTTTCGAACCCTAGACTCAAAACAACCAGGCGACTGTCCGTTTGGAAGAAAAAAGTGACGATTTTGATGACCTCAGTTGAGAGATGGTGAGCTTCCTCGTTATTATATCAACCGGTGTGAATTGATAGTGTTTATCACTTATCTGAAACGTGATACCATAGTATCTATACACATTTTGTTGGGTTGGTGGTGAAATAATAACCAGGAAGTAAGAGACCGAAAATAATCAACAGGCGTGGGATTCTGATTCATTCGATTTTTGTGGAAAATTGAGGGTTTCGTTACTCTGAAAATGGCGTGATTCGCACTTTCGAGACTCTAAGGACTTCAAAAACCCCAGAAACATCATAAAAACTTGGTCGGATTTGATTAGAGTTCGTAGGACTTAGAAAACTTCAGAGGAGTTCAATGGACTTCAAACGGTTTCGAAAGACTTCGATAGACTTGAAAAAAACTTCAATGGACTTCGAATGACTTTAAAACAGTTCAAAATACTCCAATGGACTTTGAATGACTTCAAAACACTTGAAGATACCTCAAAACACTTCTAAATACTTCAATAGACTTCAAAATACTTGAAACTAATCAAGAAACTTCAATGGAATTAAAAAGGCTACAAAGGACTTTGATGGACTTCAAAAAAATTCAATGAACTTCATGGGCCAGAATCTTGACGAAACCCTGAGTAGGATAATAGTCGAAACTTTATTCTCTGATGAAATCAAATTTCGAGTCATCGATGAACTGTTTTCTCCACGTGTCGTAAGTTCGAAAAAAAGGAAATAAAGATCAGTCTAGTTCCATTTATGATTCAATAGCCGTTTGGTGACAGTCTGAAGCCTTAGGAGATATAAAAATCGCCTAATCGACAACTTGAGTTCACCAAGTGGTAGTGGGTACCGGACACACCCAAAATAATCTTTAGCTACTGGGAAAAAAAAACGGAAAAAAAAACTCTTGATGCTGGTACCATTTAGCCGATACAGATTTTGCAACGTGAAAGTGGCTTTTATTAAACCATGTATACTTTTATCGTTCAATCTCGAAAAGAAAAGAAAGAATAATAATAATAATAACGATGATTGAAACACCTCGTTTCAGAGAGTCTATTAACGTATAATATTCTATGGACACTTAGAAGAAGAGGACAAAAAAAAGATATTGGCTGTCAAAGAAGTTTAATTTCTCCTCTTCGATGAGACACGAAAAATCGATCAGTATGAGATCGTTTTACACTGGAGTAGGTAGCGGGCAAAGCGAAACGGGGAGCGCACAATTTTTAAGTACCCAATTTACATACGTGCTTCCATTACACGCAGATAACAGGTACTTTCGGGCTGGTATTCTTAAGTCAGAAAAGAACGAGGAACGTTACGCAATGACGTGAGTGTAATGGCAAAAATGACGTGCGCGACACAGTTTTGCATGAAAAAAAATAAAAACAGAAGTAAAATTGTCGCAAAATTTATGTAACGTACAATACATCTTGTGACAAACTTCTGTAACGATTTAAGAAACATGCTATATTGCGATTGTGATAGTGGCGTAGGTATGAAGACCTGAAAGCGTGGGTTTGGTCACGATGTGTCTCTTTTTAAGAGACTGCGCCCGCGTTCTTTCTCCTCTGCACATGTCTCTTACGCCATAGGAAAGATACGGATTCTGTTGCAAGATGATGGTGTTGACCACCGTCTGGACTGCTATGCCCCTAGGGTTTTTTATACTTCTGGAAGGAAACCAGAGTCAATGTACCAGCCCAATACCTGCAGGCCGGACACGTGCCTATTCCAATATTCTCGTAGTCGGTGTTGATGCTAAATGGCCCAGCTTCTGACACCCCGAGAGTAGTTTTTTTTACTTCATCCTGCGATATCATCAAAGGATCATCGAGTTTACTCTGTATATTTTAGGCTGTTTCGCAGTTTTTGACCTCTTTTTTGTGAAATATTGTGAAACATTGACTTTTGACTCGTTGAACAACACGAATGTTTGTTACATTTGAGCTGAACTGGTTTTCAAACTAGTCAAATTATTGAACCATAGATTGAATTTTAGTTTTCTTTTAGATCCTTGAAAGGTCAGAAACTGGGTCGCTTATCTCACAGGGATTTTCTTCCATACTGTAGAAAAAACGAAAAACTAAATTCTATTTTCGGGAATTTTTGGTCAGAAGAACAATTAGTCTCACTTGCTATGGTAGTTTAGTTCGAATCTCTTCTTTCTGGTGACATAATAGCTCGCACTGGTCTGCATATCCTATTTTTCCCTTTCGATCTCTTAATGTATACGTGACAAAAATGGGCGTCGTGCTCCTCGCCCAAGGTGGTTCTAATCTCACGAACGATTAATGTATGGATCGGACACTTGGTACCGTATTAGCATAAGGCTAGACCACGCGTGGTCCATAAGGCCATAAGATAATCTATGTAGCACCGCGGAGGAATCTGCTCAATATCCTTTAACATCTTGTAATTTGCGTGATTCACCTCGAGGGAATGTCGTGTGCAGAATTTTTCTGTGAATCGAGGTGTCACGTCATTGATCGGAGAACGAGCCTCGTTCAGACCGAAAGTTAATGAGGATAAAACGAAAAAGAAACTAAATTGGAATAACGAACGATCCAGTTGAAAGAGCTTTTCGGAGCCACGGAAGAAAGCGATCGGTAATCGTATAGATCCGTTCAATCAACACATTCGACGTATTCGATCTTATCTAACACCACGGATTTTAAGGAGGGCGTGGACTCGTGAATATATATACCTTCGGCCGAATAGAAATTGGACGAAATCCAACGATCCTTTCATCAGCGTGAACCACTTCACCATCTAGTTTAATTTTCATTGAATTGGATTCATCGGAAATTATTGTGACACCGGACACAATTTTTTTTGGTCACAATTATATACGAGTAGTCTGTAAAAATGCTCCAACGTTCACCACAGAATCGAACAAGGTCGTTATAATCGCGAATTGATTTATGCCCAACGTCAAGTCGTTCTTGATTAAAATTCCTTATCCTCGCGTGATTCAGTTGAAAAATATCCACACATGAGCCGATCTTTGGTTAATTTGAGTGACTTAGAGTCAGTAAACGGTTTAAAAAGTTCGAAAAGGTCTCCGTTTCGCGCCACGCCGTGACGTCACTATGAAGTACAACAAACGCGCCACCTAGCGTCGTCACTCGTAGCCTTTAAACTCCTAATTCTTCGACTTATTCTCATTTGCTATTGAGAAAATACGTAAAAAAATTAATAAAACTAACGAAATTAGATTGAATTATTTTTATTAGATTGTTAGATTGAAAAATTATTCCGAATTAATCGGAATTAACTTGGATTCTGGTTTGAATTAATCCCGGAAATATCGCAAATTGATTTTTACTGACTTGTATCATCAGGAATTCATTGAGAATTGAAGAATTAATTCGAATCTTGTGAACTAATTTCAATTACGATGAAATGATGCAAATTATAGTGAATTGATTCGTGCACTAAATTAGATAAAAAATATTAACGCGAATTAATTTAGATTAAAAAATTGATGACTCAAGCTCGGATTGAGTTATTCCCCTCGTGTTCAAATTTGTGAACTGTGACGATAAAAAATCGTTTCTGCCAGCAAGAGATTCGTCGAACTATGCGATTGCTATGCAGTCTCGCCTAGATCTTCAGACTGCATAATTGCAAAAGACTGATGTTTGCCAATCTGTTTTTCAGAATCTCAGGATGAGTATAGGTACGAGGTGATCCATGAACCACTAGCAATGCGAGTGAAGTCCTTCGTCCATAGAGGGCAATGAGACCAAGAAATTAACGCGCAATTTCTCAAACTCGTAACATGTTACGAATGCGAAATTTCTGCAGCTGTAGGTACGCACATAGACGCGAATATTCTACACACATGAGACAATAGATGAGACCGAAATGAGATACGCTTTCTCTCGAAGCTGCGGTGGAAAAAAAAATCTTCTTTTCTGTGATCTGCGGACCGTGAAGAACGAAGAATGTATCACATGTATCGAAGATCTAGATTCTAAATTCAGATTCAGAGATTTCGTTCCGACTTCCGCTTCCGGTCAAAGTCTGCAAGAAGTTTCCGGCTGTACTTTGGTCATTAAGTACTCGCAGAATCTTCAATTCTGCAATTAACAGCGTGTCACCAAGCGGATTAATTATTCCGCGCTGATAGTTGATCCGAGAAACGAACATGTCTGACCGAAAATCAACTAAATGGGTGAATAATTGGTTTAAGGTCGCAGCCTTGTCTCACATTTGCATACGAATAACGAGTTTGCACGATCGCAAGACTTTTTTTCGCTCCAATTAGACGTCGCGGATTAATTTTCTGTCGATAAATTTATAAAGCCTTTGATATTTGACGATCTCATCACGATCGCTGAACGGTTATACAGTTTTTATCAATTAAAAAATGTGTATATATTCTTTCATCAATATCGTTAATAAATTTGGTACAAGGTGTACCCACGAACGAACTATTGAGTGGCTGCATACCGACTTCTGTGTCAGCAATACCTTATACGTATCACAAAAGCCAGCTCATATAATTACTAGGCCAGTTGCGAAGTAAAATTAATTATCAGGCTAAAAACTTCCACGGATTAGCCGAATGAATTTGTACGCCTGCGTTGGTGGTGTAACTTTGGGTTCCAAATGAACTTCAATAGACTTGAAAATACTTCGGTGGACTTCGAATGACTTCAAGATACTTGAAACAAAAAATCAAACTTTGAGTTCCTTTATTGTTAGCAAAAAATCAGAAGAATTTAGATTCTAAAAATACCTAATTAGTGACTTCATCGATTTTCATCGTTCCTGTTTCTGTAATGTACCTGCTGGAGTAATTATACTTATTTTTAAGCACTAAAACGTCCCATCGATGCTAATTAATGGTGCCTAACTGACGATAAAGAGCATGAGTCAGCAACGATATATATATATTTTTGTTTTAGTTTTTTTTAAATTCCACGTGATCTCATATAGATGAATAAGGATCGGCAATAAGATATGAGATCCAGTAACGCGAGAATATCACTTTTAAAAGTCAAGACTTAAGGTCAAGTATTACGTAGAGTTTCTGACTATTAAATAAGAAAACGAAATGAAAAAAAAAAAAAAAATACACTAGCTAAGGTCGACGATTTTTTTTTTATTAAATTCATCTTCTGTTTCTGTAACGAATCCGTGAAATCTTGACGAAGATATGTTCGCGGAATTATAGTCGGTCAATGAACTCTCGACAATTTTTTCGTTTTTTTTCTCTTACATTTGGAACATCTGTGACGAAGATTAATCATCAATCTCTATGAGTATCATTCCGTTTAACGCGAGTGTTAATGAAAAACAAAGTTGATAATTTGAATAGAGAAGCTTGAATGAACCGGCTGAATAAATTGCATGATTAACTCATTGTTGGTTCCACTCGGTCGATCGTCACGGTCAACCTTATCGTTGGTCGTTCTCCACGGTCTAGAGACCACCACCGTCATTTTAGCTCCATCATTTTTCGCTCACCCTGCTGTTACTGCGATTCCATCACCCACAGGAAGAGAAAGGTTAAGGCTTTTCATGCTAGAGTAAGCACAACGTGGAAATAAACGCGTTTTACAAAAGAATTTATGCCAGAGGTATGTATCCAGCAATACAAGTGCAACAGACATTCAATTACGTCCTTATGCAGGGTCCATTGACTCCTGAAATTGTCTGATTGATGAAAGCATATTAATTATCATCGTCGCGATCGAATTTGCATCATTGATTATGAAAGTCATTAAAACAGCTGTGTTTGAATTATTAAATTTTTCTGGAAACTTTTCTTATTTTCTCTCAAACTAGTTCTGCGTGGGTGAAACTTGAATCATCTCGAGAAAAAAAAGCAACGATTTCTGATTGGCTGCAGTGACGTCAGAATCTATCATTTAATAGTCACCATTGCGTTTTGAATAGATTATAGAAAGTAAAGTGTTTAACGGGTTCCCACAGACGGTGCTAGATGGCGCGCTTCATGTACTGAAAGGTGACGTCACGGCGTGGCGCGAAATAGCGATCGATTCAAACGTGACAGAACTGTAATCTGAAGAAAAGAAAAATAAGTGGAGGTAAATTTTGTTGGAATCATCAGATCAGGGTTGTTTTCTACTTAACCTGGTATCGATGATTCTGTGCTAATTGAAAAAAATCGATGATTCATCCTTCGAAAGATTTTCAAGCCTCTATCTTCGAACACGTTTCTCTCGAAACAACGTTTTTTCGAACTTATGGTGTCAAAAATATCTCGCAAACCACTGAACCCGGTTTTTCTTTTTTTCTAAATTTTTTTTTTCTCGGAATTTACTCTTTTTTTACGTTCCTAAGTGTGTATAATTCCTCCCTCAATCAGTGTTTGTACGTCCAAACAGTGAAAAAAAAATTACTAGCAAACCTGCGATTAATTAACAGAAACAAGAATATAAATTCCTTCTATTCTTCCATGGTCAAATATGTCGTATCTATATTAACGATAGAAGAATGAAGAAGCCGAGCATTCGAGGTAATTGGGAGACTTTAATGCCTCGCAGTAAAATTTCTATGGATCCTAATTGCGGACTAGATTTTTTTTTCAAAGGTTAAATACACGTGATAAAAAATGTTATCTATCGCCAATTACACTAAGTAAATGTCTACTGGAAGCAAATAAAAATTCTACGCTCGAACATGTGAGATTCAAATCGACTGAAATTTTCTCCTATCAAGTGAATAACGTCAAGTGAATTGATTTTGATTGGTGATAAAATTTGTTATGGATTTTTTTTTTATTTTCTTGTCAGCGTAACGATGTAGAAAACATGAAGTTTGACGCGTGCCGATACAGTCCATAGTGGCATAAACCTGTAATTACGTTTCTTAGCCATCATCCATCAGTCCATTCCATTAATCAAATCGATAGCTCTGACTAGACGAGACCTATGACCGTAGTTTGCGAAATGTCTACTCGTCGTAACATCTCTGACTGTATAATGGCGCCCGATTCTCCAAACACTCCGACTTTCAATCCTGATTGAATTGATATTGCGTGGAATTTTTTTTATTATTTTCAAAACGTTGGAAATGTGATACAATAAATCGCGAAATTCATGTCCAGCTGAAATACACGCGTACACAGATAGAGATCGATATTTAGTCTATAAAAGTTTCCGGATCGGTTTGTTCGCGTCGCGTTCTACTTTCGATATACACATAATCGACTCTGCACGTTATGCGAGGCTTGTCGACAATATTTCAATACGCAAATATAATCGTCGCGGATTTTCCTACCGGGAATTATATTCGATCTAGGTTACTCGTTATTCACCCCAAGGGGATCGTGCGGAATACCGCAACAGGTATCTCAATTTACATAAATTAACCTGGAGAAATATAATTGAAGGTTTATTATTCTCAATATCCATCAAAAATTTCTTATCCGCAATATGACACGTAACTTCAATTCGATTCATCAGATCATCGAGCTGACCGAATCAACGGTAGTTAGATTTATGAATTTTTTGCTCCAGTACAGATTTTTTTTTCACAAACAGTCTTCATCATCGTTTAGTACGATACGTGATATACAATTTGTATTTTTTTCACGGGCAAATTATAAAAAACTGTAAGAATGACAGCGTTGTTCTCGAAACGCTGTTTTCAAAGTCTGTGGACACTGTCTCTTCTACACTGTTAGACTTATTAGGATGAAATTTAGACAGGATCATCTTCAACGTTTGAACCAGTTCTCGACGAGCCAGTTTTTTCAATTTTGAATTTCCCGCCAAATTACGGTACATTGGAGGGAAAAAATGTGCTAAAATCTGTGTTTTTGACTTCAAATGTTAATAATTTCGTAAAAAATCGTTTTTTTCGAAAACCGACTAGTTAAGGGATGGGTCAAACGTTGAAGATGATTCTGTTCAAATTTCATCTCAATCAGACTAACGGTGCACAAGTGGCAGTGTCCACAGCCTCTGAAAACAGCTTTTTGAGAACAACGCTGCCATTCTTGCAGTTTTTATTAATTTGTCTTTAAAAAATAAGAATCGTACATAAAATATTTCACTAAAAAATATTGAAGCCCGTTTGTGAAAGAAAAATAATCAATTTCGACCTTATCTAAGTGCGCCTACACTGACCTGTCTCCTAAACTATATCAGCCCTGCATATCTCAATCCGGCTGCAGGACACAGAAAAATGTCTGTCCCGCTGAACTGTCGCAATATGTTTATTGTTCGTTCTGCAGATATTATCGGAATTATAATACAGTCTAATAACTCCGTCACATCGTACAATGGACTGCCCTACATCGTGGGTGGCGTTGCTAAAACTCGATCAGCAAACGGTAGAAAAAATTTAGCTTGTGCAACGATCATAGATAGGAGCAAAAGAAGCCTAATTTTCAAGAATCTCATTTCTGGTCGTTGCTCAACCTTGCATTCTGATTCTGATCTTAACGAGAACGAATCGGTTTGACCCTTGGATCCTTTGTCTCGATTATTGGGCAACGCGCGTAACTGTAATTTTTAGCTTCCTTCAACCTTTCGCCTCTCTCACAATCAGACCTCGACCAGTTCGAGTATGACCAATGTCTGAAATATACGGACCACGCACAATCGGCATTACTCGAGGCGGTACACCGGGACACGACGAGGGTGTTCGCTCCGCGAAAGCCTGAGGCCCGGCCGGGCAAAAAGAAGGTTTCCTTCGGCGAATTTTCACTTTCGCTAAACCGCGGTGATACCGCCGCTGGCTCGCTTGCTATTTCCAAACACGCTCTTATCTGCTCTTCCGGAGTTACGAATTTACAAGATCTGCACGCGTTGTGCGAGAATCCGAAGCGGAGAGGAAATATCGACATTTTATCGTAGCTCAATTATAAGTTCTAAATTGTGTAATTCTAGAGTTTTAAAACCACTCGGTATTGGCATTCGATTTTTATTTTATGATATGTTATTACAGTAAAATACAGGCAGGATCTGAGAGCGACTGTGTAATTATTGTTTGCAAATGACGTGAGAATCGTTGATCTATGACTCCTAGAGCCGAGCAAGGTCGTTTAGCATCCTTTAGCTTATCCTCTTTGTTCTATATCGCAATATAGGATCACAGTATGACTAACCATTTCCGAATTGGTTCAACGCTTACTTTTATGGACACAATTAAGTTATATCTAGGTATTAGCTAATGATCCAGAGATCAACTAAGAGATACTTTAGGGTCCATCAGAGCAACTAGCATTGGTCACAAGTGGTTGTAGATTTTTTTCTGAGGGTGTTCTTGCACTCTGAGCATACACACAAAATTTCATTAAAAAATATTGAAAATTGTAAGAGTTATAAATTGTTATTGTTTTTGCTGTAAAGCTGAATAACTTCTACAATTCTGAACGCTTTTTGATGAAATTTGGAACTGACACTCAAATTTCAATTCCAAACAGTCAATCTTGTCAGATTTTGTGTCCACGTCTAAAAACAGTATTCATCCATTGATTCTTTGTGAAGTCTCTCCGTTCTCGTTTCTGATGATTTATGGTCAGTATAGCGAAAAATTTCGAAATCCAATGAAATATGGTCTTGGGATAAAATCGATATTTCGAATTTGCGCCTAAAAGGCATCATCTGAGTAACAATAATAATACAAATAATGATCATGCGGTTTGTGGTTTATGGTACAACCGTAATATGCAACGCGGTAGCGATTCTCGGAGGAGTATAATCTCTGTGATTATCTCGAACTATAAAACTCTTTGGTCGTACAAACTTTATTGGCCGATGGGTGTGGCGCTCCAAAACTATATAAAAATTGAATGATGATTCCGAGATGACGATAATATACATGATTGCGAAGGTGTGTTAAAAGAAATATTGATTTTCTTTACGTTTCCGATTTTTTCGCGACATATGACATGACGATCGTCACGTTATTTATTATATTTGCTAATTAATTCTGCTGGTGCCAATTATACACGATATAATCGATATCCCATGAATAATATCGCGATAAATATATCGTCGCGCGCGCTCTTATAAAGTTTTAAATAATAAATGGATTTGGATCAAGTTTGTTATGATATGCGAGAAACTATACGATATATCGAGATGCCTATCGATGGGTAAGTTTGCCAAGCTTGAAATAAACACACCTTGACATTTTCGTTCAATTTGTATACACCTATTACCCAACTTGGGGCCATTCCTTTTTTTTTCTTCTATTCATTCGTGTTTCTCAGCTACTTAGAAAAAAAAACAAATTCCCAACGACATGAATTAATCGATCAATTTCGCCGGTGGGCAACTAATTCCTAATATCGAATTTTTTATTCCGCTATAACACGACTCATATTGACCAACGAAACGAAATGAACGCTGTCACGGTTACGACTGATCGGATTAATGTACCAAGAGTCTTTGATTTATGATAAAACAAAATTTTTACCGATTCAAAATTACTTATTAGCCAAATGTCATGTTTCTCTAGACGGATTATTATTTTCTAACGTCCGAAAATAAACGTCGAGAATCTATCATTCAAACGATGGAATTTTAATCAGACAATCACTTAGACCAAAAAAATTCGTTGATTCCTACGACCTCAACCAGGATTCTTCAAGTACGTCCTACGTTATACGAATCATCTCGCCGTGAGATCCGGTTCGCGATGGCCTTTGGATTGTTGCGAGGAAAAAAGTTTAAAAAAAAAAAATGATCGAAATCAATAAACTGTAATGAATCGAATTATTGAATAGGCGAATCCACGCATAAAGAAGTATCGAAAGTAAGAGTTATTTTTTCTTTCCGGAACACAACACGTGTCCAGTTCTTTTTTTTGTTGTTTGATCTACTAGACATCCACTTCCACACAATGATTAGGCGGAATTTGAAAGTTTCAGATGATAGCTTCAGAGTGAGATGCTGTGCCACTACTATATGTATATGTATGTATTTGACAGACCTATTTGACCCGTGCCGGTAACGTACGATCAAGATTTATCTCTTTGGTCAGGTGGGAGTGGCCCGAACGCTCTCAGGTCTCACACACCGGAATTTTATTTCACTCATTATGCTAATATATTTATTACTTACTTTCGTTACATGATTGTTAAACCCGAGTAGCCCGCGAATGATTCATTCGCGGATTGGTTGCATGGAATTCTTTAAATTCGTTTTGATAACAGACAGGAATGGAATTTGATGAAACAAATAAATGATGGATCATTTTATTGATCATTTTGATCGAGGAGCACTTAACTTTTTGTTTCTCGGACCTTATAAAAAGGATAGAAACGCAATCAGACAATTATCGAAACCAATTTATTGCTCTGTACAGGTTTCTGACACCCTTGGCTGGGTTTTTGTTTCATCCCTGATGAAGAAGAATTGTTAATTTTGAACCATTCAGCGCACTTTTGATGTGGAGTCGAAAATGTATAGTGAAAATTGCATTAATATGATGTAGAATGTGGCTCGAAGGGGTCAAACACTGGGTTCTTTCGGTATTATAGTTTATTTCAGCCTCTTCGCTATTTCGGACCTCTGGATATCCGAGTCGCATGACCTTAATGATTATTTCATTCATTTTTTATTAACTGGGTCGTTTATCTTATTCTGTTTTTGACAAAACGATTTTGGAAGAGGATTTTATCTATCCCATGAGCAGATTTTGGATTCTAAAGATCGACAAGAAATTGGGAATATCCTGTCTTCCAGCTATAAGGAAAACTTGAAGATATCAGAGAATCAAGAGATTCTTTTTGTTATACTTGGAATGGCACAAAAATGGCAAGAATGTAGTTCTCAATTATTTTTTTCGACAAACTAAGGGTCTCGAATGATAAAAGTAATCTCAAGCATTTTCTACATGGTTGCTAGAAACACTGTGAAAAATCGGCATTATTATACAGTCACGTCACGTTTTCGAGAAAATCGAGTTTGCAGGTCAAAAAGTGGCCTGTCTCCGATATTTTCGGTGTCAGCACTGATCAAGAATCTAAAGAGCAAATTATTCCACCACGTCAAATTTTTTGGAAAATCGTACTTGAATTTCGAAAAAAAATAGCTTTTCTCATTATCTGAATTTGTTTCTGCCAATCATAAATATGCAATCAATGATTATATTCTAATTTAGATTTAGATTTTCTCGGAAAATTGACGTGATAAAATATTTTTTTTCGCTGATCCTGAATCAGTGTGACAATTTGCTTCAGAAATTTACTTTAGAATTTAGGAACAAAATAAGGCCCAAAATTTGTGGCACAGTAATTTTTAAAAAATCGCACTCCCAGAATCAAAGTGTAACATCTAAAGAAAAACTTATTTTCGTGAATTTTCTTTGGAACGAAAACAAATGGTACCCCACCAGTTTTTAAGAATCGAGATTTTTTTAAGTCTTATTACACTTTGATCCTCGGAGTAGGAAATGATCTTCTGGTTGAGTCTCACTTTTTGGGACCCAAAAACCTTGAGTAGTTCAATAAAAAAAAAAATGTCCGACATAGAAATTCCAGTTGCATATCCCCTCGATAAATTGCGATCGTGACTAATATTCGATTTATCGGTTCCGTTACACATTTTGTGACCACGGGCGTAACCTTGTCTGCGTCACAGTGCGACGGTGCAGGTAGTCATGTACGCAATATTGGTTCAAGATTTAGGCACGGGTCATAGCTGATCGGCGATCATTGATCAGAGCAGGGCACCGGACAGCAGCAGCACCCACGCGATTAAAATCTCTTTGTGTATATTCTCGGTTGGTCAATACCTGTATCGCGAGGATAAAAAATATGCCAACTCCGATTAGGTAATTGGGACACTCAAGATCGAATCGTTAGATACCTCCTTTAATTTTTACCGTCGTCGTATAAATCATCATCCGCCCGCAATTAGAAAGTTCACAAAAAATTCCCAGGCTCCTTTTCTCCAAATATAGAAAATTGAACACACAACAGACCTCAAATCTGTGCAGAAAAAAAGAAAAAAATGAAACACTAAAATTGTAATCAAAATTGTTCTCGTTTCTGCACAGGTTCGGTTTTATCTCCCGAAGGACGTCTCCTGGACAGCCTTGAGGGTCGCAGGAATGACCTCGATCGGTTTTACACTCGGGTCGAAAACATTCAGGCCACTGATTGCAACTGTCATTCGGAACCAGCGTATGTAGGTATACATATACATATGTCTCGTCGCTGGTGAAGTCCTGACGCCGATCGTAATCGTGACTGTCTTTCTTTTTTCTTTTTTTTTCACTGTCACCGAAAAACACCCCAGAGACTAATTGGCACAGTTTTAGTCCCCAATGATGGATTATAGCCATCCAATTTCTTCTCACCACAAAGACATAATGATAAAAATTATATTGAATTGGACAAAAAAATTTCTTACCATCCAGGTACACTGAAAAAAATATCAAGAGACTCGGTAGAGTCTCGCGCCAAGTACATTAAAAAAAAATGTTTAACGCACGACGCAGAGACTCTCCGAGTCTCTTTACCCAAACGGGAGCGAACCGGGCAGTGGGGAAAATTATTTAATCGTCTTTCTTCCGCCTCGCTTCATACATGGGTTTGAAATATTTATCCTGGGACATGGGTGTAATAAGCTTCCATTAGAGCCCAATTTCGATGTAATCGGTACACGGAGAGCTGAGATATGATTATTTGAATGTTTCCGATACCCGTTTCCTCGGCAGAATTTTGTTTGTCATCTCCTTCTTCACTCAGCTCAATTGCTCTATTCCTACGACAATAAAAATGAGAGAAGAGCGACCACCGCTAGACAGCAAGAATTCACATGACATAATTTCTCTCCTGATTTTCTAATTGGGACAATGATTATTTTATCGTTAGTTTTATTCTAAACTTTTATCAGAATCTGCGAAAAATTATCTAGGTTCAGACCATAATGTAATGTATCAACAATTCGGGAGTTACATACCTAACATTATACCCAACAGGCTTCATATTATTTAGCAGAAGACTGGTGAAATTTTTCGCAAAAATTGGATTATCAATTCCCACAATGCTGGAGAGAGGTGTACAAGAAAATCCTTTCAGAAGGTTTTGAATAATGGTAGTACAGACTGTGAAAAAAAAGGCAGTCTTCTGCGATGAAAGTGTAGACACAAGGAATTTTAGGCAGCGGTGGGCAAAATCTTCATCGCAAGGTTCTCTAAATTTTTTTTTTTAGAACTTTTCCTCCCAATTTTTATCACATCACTAATTATTTGAGAAACGAGATTGGTTTAATTTTATTGTTAATTCTTGTACTTGGTAGTTGTATCTGATTTCAAACTTTACATACGAAGAATTTTTTGAAAGACGACTTTTGTCAAAACTAATTTTTGTTAAGGAGTATTTTTGGAGGAAAACTTTTTGCTGGTAGATTTTTTTTGGGGAGACCACATTAATGTACTTGGCGACGGTTTTTGCACCGGAGGTGCTTTTTTGGGATTATGTCAGTCCAACAGACTTAAGGTATGCATCGGCCAAATTGTTATTAATTATATCATCATCAATTCAATTATCCGAGCGTCGGTAATACAGGAATGACAATCAAATCTTCAGGGGACCAATCAGCGTGCCTCGTTCCCTTTCCGTATTCCAGGAACAACAGCTGGGGACCCTCTGCTGTCGCGCAATATCGTCGAGGGGTGGATATTTCATAATTTCGGTACGAAAAAATAGTTACTCGCGACCCATGTGAGTGAACATCTGCCCCCCGATATAACAGCGTACTTGTAGGACCCTCTGCTGTCGCGCAATATCGTTGAGGGGTGGATATTCCAAAATTT